>VDFB02172186.1:0-23820 GCA_007258455.2 Sequoia sempervirens
ACGATGTAATGAAAATCTGCCACCTATTTCTTGGGATGCATGTCACACAATCACTCTATTGCGCATTGAACCTAGACCCACCAAATCATCGTCATCACACATTGCAAGAAGCAACATCCCATCAGAATGTCGAAGGGACAACAAAACAGGTCCCACTGACATACATCATTCACTCTGATTGAAGAGATCATGTCATCCATCACTCATCACACAAGAGGTTTTAACTCTTATGCTTATAACTACGATGTATAGAAAGCTAGTGATGACCATCTGATCACCATCTTTAAATTTGGGTCGTTCGTCACGCATCACGTAAAGGACTTTAACCTTTGAGAGTGAAAATGCTATGCAATAATCCACCGCGATAGCCATTAAATCTTGACCATCACACATCATGAGAATCTCAACAAATTTCATTTCACAACAACAGTGTGAAATGATGGTGCAATATCTATCTTATCTACATCACTGAATTTTGCCCCTTGAAACCATACAAGCAAAACAAAACCTTGGACCCACCAATACACTTGTCGCCTCCTTGTTCTCTCGCTAGGCTCAAATCAAGACCCACCATATCAGTGTGAGATGGTGGGAAACTACCACTTGTCCACGCTAATGTCATATACTATCCTATTAGGATGTCGAAAGGACCACAAAACAACTTCCTTTGATATCGTATTGTCTCCTTGATGAAGAGATCTTGCTGCCCATTGCACATCATGCAAGCTAATCCACTACCTTGCTTCACAACAATGACATGAAGCAAGGGAGTGATGCCACCTCATTCGTTGGATGTTCATTTTTTAATCTTAGCCCTTCATCACTCATTGTAGAAATGCTTCAAGGTTCAAATATGTATCGATGATGCAAAGAGTCCACATGATGCAAAGGGAGACAAGACATCGCACATTGTGGAAATGAAATGGGAGGAAAAATTCTTGCAATGATGTGAAGGCAATGTGTGATGCAAAGAAATATAGTCCATCACTCATTGCTACTTTGTTTCAATAGGAATTTAACAATCCATGATGTGAAGAGAGCTAGCGATATGAAGGAAATACTAGTGCTTCGCTCATCGCTGAAATAAAGATGATGAGGGAAATTCAATCACTGATGCACTTGAGGCTAGCTATGAGAAATCACTTAAGTGATGCATTTGTGTACATGTTCAAAGTTGTTTTAAAATGGGGGCCACACCTAGGTAAATAAGACTTGGGAAAAAATTATTTCTCAGCCCTCGAACATAAGACTTTTAATTAAATATTTAAACTAGGGTTGCGACCGGAAGACATGGGTAAAGGGGCCAACAAAAAACATGACCACCTAAGACATAAGTTATAACTTAGCCAACCAGGGATTGGGTATAAAAGGTCAACGAGCAAGCAAAACAAAAGTGACAAGGAAAAAGCACTAGGGTTTTAGGAGGGTTTAAGCATATGAGGTTTTTGGAAGCCCTAACTTGCAGATTCAGAACCCTAAATTGGATGCAATTGAGTCAACAACTCAAAGACCTAGATCATCAAAAATAACATGGATTTCAACATGATGCACACATAGGATTTCTCTGATCAGATATAAATAATGTGCATCCAAGGGTGGCATAAAATATGTCAACAAGAACATCAAATGATTACTGGGTAAATGCAAGAAGATGAGTCAACTTATAGTGGAAGTTTTAGACTTAGAAAAAAACTCAAAATCAGGCAAAATGAAATGGGTTCTCATTATTTAGAAAATGGGATCCCATTTTTCTTTGGGACCCCAAGCCAAAAATGGGATCCCATTTTTAAAGAAACAAAATCTCATTTCATAAAGGCTTACAATTTTAAAAAAAACAAATGGGCTCCCATTTCTATTTCTAGAATGGGATCCCGTTTCTAAAAATTTCAATTTTCGGCTCAATTTTTGCTATGGGTTTCAAGTCAAAAAAAAGGCTTGGGGAGACGACCCTTAGCTTTGGACCTACTTTGACCTGCAACTTGAAAGTCATGTCAGTGTTAGTAGAAAAAAGTGACTTTGGACATATGTCTGAAGATGTTTTATGCATAATTTTTTGACAAACTTAAAATCCATTATAGATGAGATTGTGTAGATTCCAAATATGTTTTTTTTACAATTGGATTATTTTTCTATTTTCAAATAATTTTTGATGAAACTGGTCCATAAACTTGAAATATCAAGGTTTTGTAGCATTTTATTAACTTTTAATTAAAATGATATTTTGAAAAACAAATTTTATGTCCACATTCTTCTAAAAATTATTTTCAATTAAAATAAATCAAAAAATGATAAGTTTAGGTCATCTTATGTGTGACATACACAAGGAATTTTCAAAACAATTATGGCCAATAAAAAATTGACAAAAAAGATTTGTTCAAAAAAATATCATGCACATTCTTCAGTGTTTTATAGATCTTTTCCTAAAAGGATTAAAAAATTAAAATTATTTAGGTCAAAATATAGATGACGTACATGTGCATGGCATGGTAAAAAAGTGACTTTAAATAGTGGTTTTTAAATATGCCTTTTGAAAATCAATTTTTATCATCTGGGTATTAAAATAAATTGCATATTTGGAAACTAGACTCATAGTACTACATTTATATGACTGACTTTTTTTAAGATTCAATCTTTAAGTGCTTCAAATTTCTAGGTCAAACAAGACAAATTCTGAAAATTAGTGAAAAAACTTCCACCTTTTGGCCAAAAAGTGGACTCAACTTCTTGCACACACCTTGCTATTTAACTTAAAAAAGCATTAATATTTTCATTTTGAATGGTCTTGGACCTATAACTAGCCTATTTTCTCATATTGGTGTCTTAAACCATGGTAATAGAGTCAAAAGATCCTACAAATTTACTCCCTACACAACAATTTAAAATATAAACTCAATGAAAATTCATTATTAATGTCTTGCAATAATATATCCTATATTGAGATTCAACTTCAATTCTTCTTAGGAACCCCTAAAAATTTTAAGACTCAACATTCCAATTACAAAAATAATAATCTAGTACTTTAATAGAAGCCATAAAAGAAACATTCATTTCCACGATACTGCAAAGATGAACTCAAATGTCCTTGAACATTTTTATTCATAAGAGAGATAAAATATACATAGGAGACAATTTTCATTGAATCATCTTTCAAAATATCTATATCTTCTAAAATTTATATATTGATATATAAAAAAAAAATTATTGGGGAATAAGGTGTTTCAACCTTAGAGTCCTAACATTGAATTATTTAATGTATTATTGTATTTATTTGTTTTAATTAATTGCCTACAATGTCATGTCATTAAGTGGGACCCACTGGCTGGGTGGCATCCCCGTTGGAGGTGACTATATGACACATCTTCATCACATGTGGAGGTAGGCATCCCATCTTGGAATCATGGACCTAGGACAAGTGATGTCATCTTATGACATATTCTATGACACGTCATAAGGTATATTTTGAATGGAGAAAGTGTGGTGCCTTAGTGGGGTATGAAAAAAGTGTGAAAGAATAAGTGTGATAGTCATGTTTGACTTATTCTTTGTTTGTTGAATGTGTTGAAAGTGTGACAACTTTTATGGCACATGTTATATGACATTTGTAAGGAATTTTTCATAACACACTATAAGCATGAACTAGGCACCTAAGCTTGGAGAGAGGTTTTGCATGTTATGACAACTGTAAGAGTTGTAAGAGAATGTTGTACAAATGTCCAAATCATGCCTATGGTGTGAGATATTATTGCCACATGGGTTTAGACGCCTAACCTCTTCTAGAAGCTTCTCAAAGCTTGTATCTCCTATAAATAGGATGCCTTGCATTGTAGAATGCATAGTTTGATTGCAGGTATTGAAGTGTTGGATTTCCTCCAGAAGAGAAAGATGTAGTCTCCATGTTAAGGCTGCGAGCCTACAAGTGTATTGTAACCTTATTGTTGCAGATTAATACATTGGTTCGATGCTTTGGAGTGTGGGGTTTTTTACCCGAAAGGGTTTTCCCCACGTATATCATGTTTTCTTCTCTTCTGTCTATCTCTCTTCTATTCTTTGTGTTTCTCATTCTTGAAATGTTAATTTACATGCTGTTATGCTGCTGAAATTTTCTTAGATCTGAAACTACATCAACTTTCCTAAAAGGGTTAATGCATGGGAAATTAAACTATGTCTATTTTCCCTTTAAGGCATAGTAGTATGTTCTTGTATCAAGATGATTAAAATCTGTTTTATTTTAAGAAGCATAAGATATTGAAGGTGCATACTGGATCTTGGAAGGCTTTCTGAGTTCATCATTTCCCTTTCATTTGGTATCAGAGCCAGTTCTAGACTTGCATGTACTTGCATGAAATTGCATGTCACTTGCATGTGCTCATATGGTGATGCATGTGGTGTTTGGGGTTCTGGGTATTTCTTCTATTATGATTTCTTAGCTTGGAAAGCTTGAGGGAATTTGTTTTGAAGGAATTGGTTAATAATTATTCCTTTACTGAGTGGAAGTTTTGTAGTTGATCTTGTTTTCTGGAAAGATCAGGCATTGTGAAGAATGGAAAAGATAGAGCTTTTATGGAGTTGGTCATGTGGTTACATTTGATTTGTTATTGATCTGAAGCTCATGTTTGACAGTTGAATAACCTCAAATGCATGTAGGCTATGGAGTTGATCATTGGATGATTTGGAAGCTTCTGGAATAGCCTAATTCTCTCTTGGATGCATGTACATGTTGGTGGTGGAGTTGGCCTACAAATGGGCCTAGAAGTTCCTGGACCTCTCTTTCCTAATGGATGTTTGTACTTGCATGGCTCAGATTCATGTTCCTTGGATTTAAGGGTTTTATGGATTTTCCACTTAAAAAACTATGATTATACATATTCATGATATTTCGTTGTTCTGGTTTAACTATTATGGTTATATATAGACTTGAGGGTCTTCCAGATGATAAGTGGATATGGATTTGCATGTGTGTTACAAAACATGGTGGTTTGTAGGTTTACACGGTAAATCAAAACTTACGGTTTTGCAGATCTATGGATGAACTATTTTTTAGATTATGTTTTCCTTAGGTTATCTGGATGTAAGATAGTTACAGGTTTGTGAGTATGCTTTGTGCATGTTTTGAGGAGGTTTACAACTTTCTCGTTGAGGAAATGGTATATGTTTTTACCATTGGTGATTTGTGGGTTGAGAAGTTGGGATAATTTATATTTTATAAGCTTCTGGACAACCTATTTCCTCTGAAGGTTTTACAGTTTCCTTATGTTCTAAAAGTTGTGGGTTTGTGTAGATCTGGAGTATTCACTTGTTCATATGAAATATGTGTGATCTATTATTTTGGATGTTTAAGTGGTCTTAGATTTACACGAAGATGATTTTTACTGGTTTTACATGTTAACAAAAATCTGTGGTTTGTAGATCTGTGGAAAATATTGTGTTCAGACTCTTAAAGTTTTTTGGATGAAAACAATTGCAGATTTGAAGGAATGCTTGTTTAGTTCCTTGACTATGGTACTCAATAGTGGATTTGTTTGGAAAATCAAGTATGTTGGAGATCTGGTGTTTGATTCTTGAAATCTACATGTTATCTTCTTTGATATCTCAATTTTGCATGTTACTAATATGATGATGAGTTTGTATGCTTCAATGTTTGGGATCTACGAGTTATGCAGTTTGTGGATTAGCTACCCATTGGTTGCAATGGGCTGACTCGAATGTGGACTGTCTATATCCACAAGATTGATTCAGTGTTGATGCAGATTTCATTAGTTGGCCTTTTCGATGGTCATTTGTGCATTGGTATTATTTTTTGAGATGAGAGGATGGATAGTCAGTTATGGGACTTGTAGCATGTTTTTTATCTTCTTGGCTTGGAGATTTTGGTTCTACTTATTTGGTGAACTGCTGATATTGCATTTTATTGTGTTAGAACCATAAAGAATCTTCATTAAGGAGATGGTTGTCATGATGCTTTGAGAGCTTGGTATCATTGTTCAGTGGGAGCTTTAGCAGTGACTGTGGATTCATCACTTGGTGATGGATGATGTTCTTTAGTGTTGCAAATGTTACTAGAAGGATCTCTTAGATCTTGTTGTTGCAGAAGGGTTCTTTCACATTTGTAGGGACATTATTTGGAGATGGTTATCTTCATGAGATTGGAGATGTTGTTTCTTGGTTTAGAGTATTTTGGTATTATGTCATGATGTACTCTTGATTCTATATTAGAGTTTGGTATGGTACATGTTCTCTTGAGACCAAGATGCGTGCATTGTTGTATGTGATCTCCTAGGAGGAGATGGTTAGATCATGTTGTCATGTTTATGTTCCCATTTCATGATTGGAGCTTTGACATTGATCTTGGTGGTTCTCTTTGTATTGAGTACATTAATCATTTGCTTGATTACTTCATGATGGTACTATGTTGCATTTGGAGTTTGGCATGGATTGATTGGTTACAGGTACTCATGGATACTTGGAGACTTAGGTGAGGCTTGCAGTTCTCTTATGGTTAGAGATATGTTTTGAGATGGCCACTCTTGATGAGATTTCAGCAGGAAGTCCGAGGAGCCTACATCTTGGTTGGACGTGAGTTCAACATGGACCTATGAGGAGAGTGTTCTTGGATGATTCATGATGACTTGGATATCTTGGAGGAGCATTCTCATTCCCCACTCTTGGTCTACTCGACAGTCTACTTGAGAGGTATCGCCCATTGTTCCTCTCAGGTGTATTATGTTATGCTTTGTCCTCTCATGCATATGGATCTTAAGCTAAGGATATATGGTTTTGGAGGATTCATTTGAGGAGTGTTGGCATGTTTATCTCTTTATGCATTATGGGAAAATTCATTGATATTGAGTTTAGGAGATGTATTGGGCTTATTCCCTGATATGGGAATGGATATTTAGTTTGACCTTCTTTGGCTTGAGAAGCTTACATCCATGTTGATTACATGATACATATGTTATGTTTGATTGAATAGTTGGGTGTTGTTATGGATTTTATTTTGGGGTGTTGTGGAGGAGATCATACTTGACATAGTTGACATTTAGAGGTGTATGTAGAAGGATTTTCCACAGGTATATGATGTGCAGTGTTTTTCTCTTTGGTCTTGGTTATCCTCTTGGATGTTTGGTTTCACATTACTTTGGTTTGAGGTTTGGCTGGAGCTATTGTGATCACTAGCTTGTGGTCATATGTTTTCACTTATGTTCTTGGGTGATGACATGGAGGTTTCTTTATCTCTTTCCTTTATTGAGTGTGGAAAACATGGGAGAGCTTTGGAGACTTGTGGTGAGAGTTACTCTTATAGGTTACTCATTTATAGGTTTTGAATATCATTATGGATGTTTCTTAGTACTACATGATATAGTTTACACTTTCTATATGATATTATTGGTAGACTTGGTATGCCTTGATAGTTTTCAGATTTGACTTTACCCATGCAGTGGGAGTTCTTGGATGTGTGTGTTCTTAGTGACGGTTTTGACACATGGAGCCTTTGATTGCAGTCTATGAGTTGGATATGTTGTTGGAATAAGTTCTACTATTATTTTGGATACCTTTGAGGTATGTCAGATTGGATGGATCAGCATTTGTTGTGGGTGCTATTTCTGATCTTGTGGGTTTTCAGTTAGATGAGGGCAACTTGGTTTGGTTATTGGTTTAGCTGATGGTTTATCTTGTTCTCTGGAGGATTATTTGTCTTCATAATTATGTTCTGACTCTATGGGCCTTGGGGCCCTAAGCAGATGTTTTAATATGACTCTTGGCAGGTCTTCAACAAGTGGGAGAATGTTGGGAATAAGGTGTTTCAACCTTAGAGTCCTAACATTGAATTATTTAATGTATTATTGTATTTATTTGTTTTAATTAATTGCCTACAATGTCATGTCATTAAGTGGGACCCATTGGTTGGGTGGCATCCCCATTGGAGGTGACTGTATGACACATATTCATCACATGTAGAGGTAGGCGTCCCATCTTGAAATCATGGACCTAGGACAAGTGATGTCATCTTAGGACATATTCTATGATGCGTCATAAGGTATATTTTGAATGGAGAAAGTGTGGTGCCTTAGTGGGGTATGAAAAAAGTGTGAAAAAATAAGTGTGATAGTCATGTTTGACTTATTCTTTTTTGTTGAATGTGTTGAAAGTGTGACAACTTTTATGGCACATGTTATATGACATTTGTAAGGAATTTTTCATAACACACTATAAGCATGAACTAGGCGCCTAAGCTTGGAGAGAGGTTTTGCATGTTATGACAACTGTAAGAGTTGTAAGAGAATGTTGTACAAATGTCCAAATCATGCCTATGGTGTGAGATATTTTTCCACATGGGTTTAGACGCCTAACCTCTTCTAGAAGCTTCTCAAAGCTTGTATCTCCTATAAATAGGATGCCTTGCATTGTAGAATGCATAGTTTGATTGCAGGTATTGAAGTGTTGGATTTCCTCCAGAAGAGAAAGATGTAGTCTCCATGTTAAGGCTGCGAGCCTACAAGTGTATTGTAACCTTATTGTTGCAGATTAATACGTTGGTTCGATGCTTTGGAGTGTGGGGTTTTTTACCCGAAAGGGTTTTCCCCACGTATATCATGTTTTCTTCTCTTCTGTCTATCTCTCTTCTATTCTTTGTGTTTCTCATTCTTGAAATGTTAATTTACATGCTGTTATGCTGCTGAAATTTTCTTAGATCTGAAACTACATCAACTTTCCTAAAAGGGTTAATGCATGGGAAATTAAACTATGTCTATTTTCCCTTTAAGGCATAGTAGTATGTTCTTGTATCAAGATGATTAAAATCTGTTTTATTCTTATATAAACAATGAAATTAGAGCCTTGAACATATGTCACAATTCAATTTGACAACGTTCGTGTAACAAAAAAAAATGCAAGTACAACTACTTCATATAAGACAAAAATCACTTTACTCAAAGATAAAACTTTACTCAGAGATAAAACAGTCATAAAAGCCACTGCAAAAGATATTTCTAAGTATGTAGAATAGGGAAAAAATTGGGTAGCCACACGATTGTGTCAATTATACTTTTGGACCCATGCTACAAAAGTGTTGTCTAAAAGTCAAGGAAATACAAGAATTTGGATAGAAAATTCAAATGAGAAGAATATTCCTCACTTGTCCATTTCTTGGCTGCTTCAAAAAACTTTATTAATCTTGCTTCAAGCTTTATTAATTTGTCCACTACAACATTACATTTATCCATATCTACCTTATTACTAGCACAAATGGATTTCCTGGACCTCATTATATTGATCAATATGAGGGCTAGGAAATCTATTTCTTGGCCCTTATCTCATAGAGGATGCTTTGAAAGGTTTTGAGAGCTAAAAATAATAATTAACTTGAAAATATGGAAGAAATTAGTAGATATTGGTAGAAGAATTCATCAAAGATCATACACACTAACATGGTGGTCGTAGGTAGCCATTTTCAAATTTTGAATATTAGCCCTTGATCTTGATCTAGCTTGGACAAATCTATGACTATCATGGCCTCTAAGTATTTTAAAATATTTTTTATTTAATTGTTACAAAAAATCACTATTGCGGCCCAACAAAGTCTTCAAAAAGCTTGGATGGATATATGCTAACAGGGCATGAGAAAGGACACATTTCATCATTTCACACTATCATTGCTTGAAATTGTTATGTTTGTTATAGCCTATGATATGAAACAAGCTTGTGAAATCATGGCATGTGTATCTTGAGAGTCATCATGCACACTATATTTAGCTTTCGGGATGAAATTTGGGTCCATGCTAACTAAGTTTCATGTAGTAAATGATCACATTGTCATGAGCTTAAGAAAAATTCTATTTTAAAACTGTGATAATCTTGAATTGTTTGATCCAATAGAATTGTTCCATTTGTTGATATGGTCAATAAACCTTCTAAGGAGTGAGAAAGATAATTTACACATGGAAGCTTATCTTGATTTTGCATGTTGAAGAAATTTAGTTGCCTTGATATTGCAATATGAATCCCATGCATGATACAATGAAAAATGCCACTTGTTTCCTACCAAAGCAAGGTATATGAAATTTGAAACAACTCTTGCATTAAAAATTGGTGATATTTCACACTATCATGACTTCACATGTGGGCCCCTAATTTAAACCTATGAAATGAGAAGGAGCCACAATTAAGACATGACTTGACACCTTTATGACAGGTGTCATAATTTCATAAACTTACAACCTTTAGCCCAATGCTAGAAATGAGCCCTCAACAAATTAAACCTGTGCAATAAAACATGAGAGTGATACATGGGTCCAACATGGAAAATGGTGAGGCCAAAAATAAGAAAGCATGGGAAAGGAACATAAGTCACTCAGTAGAGCATGAGCATTTTATTGTAAGATTAAGTCACTAGGAAGAATGCAATGATTACCTTGATGAACATAAAGGATTCAAAAAGGAACTTAAGATACCAAAAAATGGATAAGGAAGTCTCTTTAAAATTAGAATGTAAGGTGACAAGCTTAGGGCATAGGCAATAGGGCCTAAAGCCTTAGGGTTTTTAGACTTAAGCACCTCATGGAAAAATCCCTAAGAAGATAGATACTAATGGCATGGATGTGATGGAAAGGAATGAAAATATTGTCACTAGAGTAATCTTGGATGGAAGCAACTTCACAATCAAACATGTCTACTTGGAATGTAGCTGTAAGGAAAAAAAAGCTAGATGGAAATAAAATAAAGATAGCTTACTTGAAGTTCACCAAGATCTATGGACCCTAAAATATTAATGTTAACTATGTAATCAAAATGTAGATAAACTAGAGAGACTAGTCTTAGAGATATGAGATTCAAGGGTGGTAGATTTATTGGGTGTACTAATGATTACTAGAAAAAATAAATTAAGAACTTGCAAGAATTGATAGAAAGGCTTGTCCTTCAAAAGTGTAGACCATAAAGAGAGAACGTTGAAGAATAAAGAAAAGATAAATATGAAAAATTAGTATGAAATAAATGCTTAATTTGGAAATGGTTAAATGGTTTTTGATTCATAACATTCTCTATTCTAATGAAAACAAGGTCAACCATGGTGAACCTATTGATCTTAGCTAGGAACTAAGGGGAAGAGTAGCTAAAGCATGCTAATACGTATCAAGAGATATGTGTGGGATGGGAATTCTATTAGAGACGTGTGAGGCCTTGCTAAATTTTTAGGGTTTTAGTGTTCATGATTTGTATGGTTTATCTAATAACCTAAAACCCTTGGCCTTTATTTCAAAGATTTGTGCTCTAAATTTCTTATTCACTAGTGACCTATTCAACCCATTTAAGTTCATTTTTAAGTTGTTTCCTTGATGTATCTGATCTCATGATCTTACCAACCCCTCGTGTTTTAATTATCAATTAAGTCTCTTGCCTAAATAACTAATTTGTGTACCTTAAATCCTATGCAATTAAAAGATGTGGTGGCCCTACTTGATATCCATGTGTCAAGTTTTAATAACAACACGTTTGTGCTTGTATAACACTATTTTGTGGTATACATATATTATTAAGGTTTCAATCTTGCATTTTGGTGACAAGAGTCCTTAATAGTTGATTTAACCATGATCATGCCCCACTAAGTGCATATACCTAGAGTATTGTTGACACCTTTTCATTGGTTTAGAATATTCTTTACTATTTGTTATGTAGGAAAGAGTGGGCTAGGTTCTATTAATTCACAAGTGAAAATTTTCCATTATAGCATGATGCTCCTTCACAATGCAATTTAATTATTGGGCCTCCTTCCACTTTAATGTTAAGCCTAATGGGAATATTTTATTTGTTTTTTTAAATGATGGTGAGGATGGTCCAAGTAGATTTTCCTCATTGCATTACATAAATGATTCGCAATGCAATTCCTTAGTAGCGCTTCCTTCCCAAGGCCACAATAATGCATTATGTTGACATGTGTCCTCATAGTAACTAGGCTCAAACATTATGGCTTTCATTTATTGGACTTGTGAATCCATCATATGTGAACATAAATGAATGAAGATAAATTTTATAGGTGTCACCCAGTGATCCCACAATAGTGCCAATTTTTGGCCAACCGACACTCCAAATTATTTTTAACTAAATCTTCACATTCTGCACCTAGTAGCTACAAACCTGAGGAATTTGAAGATGGCAATAAACTAGAGTCTCATCAAATTTTGTCTAGATTGTAAAAATATTTTTTCAAATTTTGGGAATCAAAATTGCACATCTTTTTCCATCTCCAATTTAAAAATAGATTTTTTCTGTAAAACAACATTTTAAAAAAGTGACGACACCGATAATGTATGAATCCTTTTTTCCATGAAGGACAAAATTTAATTCTTCAAATTTAGATTTGTAACTTTGATATCTAGTAAGCCTAATTTGTTCAGATATTTTTTATTGAATATGTTTTCCTTAATCAAGTTTCAAAGTCAAATCCAATTACAATTTAGACACAAAGACGACTCAAGATAACTGTGAACTTTTTTTGTATATCAAAATTTTTATTTTTCTTTTTTTTATTTTGTTGATCAAGGACTTCAATATCTGGTAATCACATATTTTTCAATTTTTTTTTTTATAATCTTCTATTTTCCACATGTGAAGAAAAAAGAAATTCATTTTCGATGAAAAACCTATGTTTAATAAAACTTAAAAAACAAATACATAACAAAACCAAAACATATTAAAATTATATTCATTGGATAGTTTGTTCTAAGGAATACCATAATCATTTGAAATAAATTTTAAATGAATTCATTTGATCCCCAAAAATCTAAATCAAAAGTGATTTTTTATCAGCATTTTGATAGGTTTAAAGGAGACGCATTTATAGGTATGGTTTAAAAACTAGTGAGGTTCGATTCAAGGGGGTTTGGATCTAAGGTGATTTGATCAAACCCTCAATTGAATAACTCAAAATGGAATCTTTAAGGCTTAAATCATTATATTTTCTAAAAATATGATTTCAAATTTAAAATTCGCTCCTTCCGTAGGTCTGTAAACCACCATATGACAACATCTACCTCATGATTGCAATGATATTTTGTTCAAAACATGATTGTGATAAGAATTTTTTTAAATATCATGTATTGAGGGATGTGGCATGTGTTAGTCATTGATTCAACCCTTGTTAAAAATCAATGATCCATATTCAAAGATACAAATAACTAATCGTGTGCCATACTTTTTTCGCTCATATGAGCATTCAATGTTGAGGGTGGTAAAAAAATTATTTATTTGAAGGTTGTATTTGGTTCTTAGGATATTATTTCTAAGCCGTGAAGGAGATTAAGCAATAATTCTACAATGTGTGACTTGTTTTGGTAGTTTCCTTGTTGCACAGGTGGTTGACGTTGCACCAAAAGATCGGCCTATCAATGCTCGATACAACCACCAGATTTATACAAGATCCAAGATCCATAGAAGGCAATCAAGCCATGTCACGAACCCAAACTCTGCACTACACAATGCAAGGAGACCAAGGGTGAAACTCTTGCAACAATCCCCCCAGTGCAAGTGAGGGGTTCGAACCTATGACCTCGGCTTTGATACTAATATTTGCATAGGCGGCTACTATTGCACCAAAAGATTGACCTATCAATGCCCGATATAACCACTAGATTTATACAAGATCTAAGATCCATAGGAGGTGGTTAATCCATGTCATGAACCCAAGTGTCGTGTTGCACAATACAAGGAGACCAAGGGTGAAACTCTTACAACATTTATATTATGGTTTCTAATTTGAAGAAAATTAAGTTGTTGGTAAAGAGGGTATATTTAATTCTTCCTTTTTGTACTTGCAAGTGTTTTCTCAGTGCTAGCAGTTTGAGCTTTGAGGGTATTGGCTATTTGTTGTGGTTATTATAAATTATGCCTCCATCATTGAAAAAAATCTCATTGTAAGTAAGAACACCATTTCACAAAGATGAGTTAAAGTACATCTTAGAGTGTTAGGGCCAATTGTAGATTAGAATAGGATCTCATAAGCCAACATCCTTTTTCTACCAAAATATCAAAACATGCAAAAGGCATAGGAATTATCTCTTAGAGACTTTATGATTGAGTTGAGTCGGATAGAGATATATATATCCTAGTCTAGGGGTGGGATTTGTTTAAATTCTGCTATAATCACAACATGATGGATCACCCTATTTCAAACATTTAGATAAATGATGTAGGAAAATTAGTGGTCCCCAATGTATTTGTGAATGTTGAGTTGATTCATATTATCTATAGTAAATACAGATCTAATACTAGAACACTATTTAACTATGAAGGTGTACCATTGTTGACTATGAATAAGGAAGTGATCAGGAGGTTTTTTTAACCTCAACACTTAGGAAAACATTTTAAGATAAATTTTGGTAAACTACATAAAAAATACAAGAGGGATAGGTCTATCTATAGGGTCAGATGGTTGCCACACTACAAGAAGAGAAGCTCAAATTGACTAACACCATTTGTAGAGAATGAGTTGAAGCCTTTTGATGAAGATATATTTGAGGAATACTTCAAGATGACATACTATGCTTTGTTCCAAGTAATGGGAGTTTATTTAAGGCTTTAGATACATATTCATTCAATGTTATTAGTAGTTGACATTCAACATCAAGATTTAAAT
The DNA here is from genome assembly GCA_007258455.2 of Sequoia sempervirens. NCBI lineage: Eukaryota > Viridiplantae > Streptophyta > Pinopsida > Cupressales > Cupressaceae > Sequoia > Sequoia sempervirens. The sequence goes on from VDFB02172186.1 coordinate 14,627, forward strand.
AGTGATTTTGACTATGCATCTTTTATTGCTAGTGCAACCTTTGGTTGACTACCCAATTATTGAAGAAGTTGTAGAGAACCAAGTCAATATTGAAGAAGTCCAAAAAGCCATTGGTTCTCCTCAAAGACTTGAGATGATTGGTGCCCCTTCAGAAAGTACATTACTAGATATGAAAGGAGGTAAGGTTGTGCATGATGTAAGATTCTTAGTATGTAAAAAAAAAAATTCTTGATGATGTATTCATCAAATCTCATGAATTCAAGGCTCTCTTAATAAATAAGAAAATAGAGGCCTTCCTACATAAAATGAATAAGGAGAAAGGGGAAATTGAAGAAGACAAAATGAAGGATATAACTCAAAAGGTCCTAAAGTAAATTTACTTTGATGTCAATAAGATTACCCTAGAGGACGGGAGGAGGTTAGTTAAGAAGAGTGGAAGTCTATTCCTACCAAGGTGGGACATAGCATCTACTATAGATTTTGATATAATAAGAAGTCATGATAATGATGAGGATGTTTTTTCCCTGAATACCAAGCTAAATAATTATATTTTGGATCAAGCTTCAGTACCAATTTTGAACCCTTATTTATATGGGCAATAGCTCTTGAAAATAACAAGCCCCAAATAGCTAGGGACATAAACGAGCTTACAAGAAATCCATTTGTTAGAGGGTTGAGTGATACCTTTGCTCCTTAGGCAACAATAAAGAAGCTACATGTTGATTTTGATAAATTACAAAATGACAATATTAAGCTACTACAAGAATATAACAAGGTGAAATAATTGACCATCCCTCCTCCTCAAATCGTCACATTAGAACTTGCAACTCCTAAAGCTAGTTTAGGAGCTATATCTCAATAAGATAGGGAAAAATCTATATCAAGAATAGAGGATTTGAGAGAGAAGCTCAAAAAGAGCTAAAATGTAGAGACTAAAGCAAGAGAAGGGAAGAAAAACCTTTTTGATTTTTCTAGTAATCTTTTTAATCACCATTTGTCATGCATCCTGCATAAAGTTAATGATGCATGGTATTTTCTTCAGTAATTTGAGAAAGGATTATATTAGTCATATTATAAATGAAGCATCTTTAAGGGATATCTTAAGCACATAGATTTCATGTATGCAGGTTATGGGTTATATGTTTAGCCATCCAAGGTTTGACCCTAATGCTCTAATTGATATTTCAAGTATGCATGAAGTGACATGACTCTTAAATGACATCTCTACTTTTAAAAGTAGACTTGACATGATGTTAAAGGATAAAATAGATCTTTCAAGGCTCTTGAGTAGCATATGTTACCTCAAATACTTGATGAAGATGGTGAGATTTAATCATTAGTTGACTGGAGAACAAAGTTTCATAGCATTGCATCAACTTTAACAACTTCCATCATTTTAGGTGATGAAGTAGGTCCAATTTTTGTAATGTTGGATTAGATAAGTTGCTAAAATTGGAGTTGATTCTTAACAACTTTGTCAAGGAAGATAAAGTAATCTTGGATACATGGTGTATGACCTATAATAATAAGGTGGAAAAGGTTAAAGAGCACACGTGACCAATTGTATGGAAGGGCTAAAGGTCTATAGGGTAAATGTATGATGGAGTGATAAAATATCAAAGAAGCAAGGATGAGATGCTAGGATGCAAGTTGTATGAAAGGGGTGAAAATTTGGAAAAGATGAGCTATTGAGAAACTAAACTTTGTGTGTAGCTTGCAAGACTTGAAATTTTGAATTTAGACTCCAAAGTTTTACAAAGGAAAAGTAGGTAGGAAGTGGAACTTTGGGTGTAACTTATAAGACTTATGAATTTGCATGTATACTCCAAAGTTTTGTAAGGAACAAAGGAGCCGAGAAGTAGAATTTAGGCTACAACTTGCAAGAATTGTAAAGTTTCATTGAAGGTCCAAGCCAAATGGAACAAACTAAAGTGGAGATGTGAAATCATAGAGTAAGGAAAAATGTTTGCAAAGTTTGTAAACATTGTGATTCGAAGTTTCATAAGCAAGGAAGGAGGAAGGAGGAAGGAGGAAGGAGGAAGGAGGACGAAAGTAGAAATGGAAAACAAGAGTAAGGAAACAAGTTTGCAAGGGTTGCAAAAATGCATATAAGGTCCACAATTCCAGAAAGTATAAAGGGAGTGGGAAAGGGAGGTTGGGAAGAACACTTTTTTAAACACGCATGAAAAATTTGAATCTCTATTGAAACATGACAACCAGGAAAAAAAACCCAAACTTGAAAATTATTGACAAATGAGCATGCATAATAAAAGGATTCAAATGAATGAAAGACACAAATTTGAATTTGACTTGACCAAGGTGGCCTATATAAGTGAACTCAAGTCGATAATCTATGATGGGACAACATTGCATACATGAAATGTGAAACTTGAGAGGGTGCCGACATATTGTATAAGAAGATGGACTAGAAAAAGACATTTCTACTGGTCTTGAAAGTTACCAACACTATAAACACGTAGCTAAGTGAGGCCAGCTTAAAAAACAATGCCTAATCAACAACGACAACAGTTTTTGTATTATGGATTCTTTTGTTTAGCTCTCCATCATCAGCATAAGAAGGCCGACTAAACAGGAGAATCTATAATACAGAGAATGTTGCCATTGTTGATTGGGGGCTGTGTTTATATTGTTTGTAGGTTTCAAGACCAGTAGAAATGTCTTTTTTCTGGTCCATCTGCATATGCAAATGTTTGCATATAACAAGCTGTGTTTCTAAATCTTGTGTTGTCTGCCAGAATAGAATCGTTTGATCTTTTCAGGACATGGATCACCTGCACAGAACCAAAGAAACATATTCGTTAAACCAACACCCCAACCATGAGCTGGAAATTAAATGTATTCCTTATAATTTCTAACTAAGGTAGCTCCAACTTGGTGGTTTATAATTTTCTCGAGGAATTATATTGTATCAACAATAAAATCAGAATATCATTTAAATATGTGGACGTTATGCTAACTACAACTGTCAACCCTTGAGTATTGAGAGTCCACAAGTATTTGAGGAATAGTGCAGGGAAGAATAAATCACCAAATATAATAAACACGTAATCAAACTGGTGTTGGACACACAAAAATGAAGCATGGTGGTCTAAGTTCATAGTACGACTTCATAGATTAAGACCATTGACTTAGAAAAGCACGTCCAAGCCTAAGCGAAAAAGTATATAAAATAGTAGTAGAACCACCACAATTATTTGCAAGGATAAAGATGCTACGAATCATTCTAGGCACACCATTCACAAAATGTTGGAAATCGCCCTCAAATAATAGTACTAATGGGAAGGCCATGACCACCTCGGTAGGAGGGAAAGATGTTACAGTAAGTTCTAAAAATTTAAATGTAGGTATGTTATATTAGCGAAGAAGACTAAGGGATAGGTGATTTGATTAAAATGTTCTATTTAAAATTGAGAGGATAAATTTTGATACTGGTTGATACTTTTTTCAATTCATGTTCACAAGTAAATCTAATCTCACAATAATTAGTAAAGAAATCAGAGTTTAAGGAAATAATTGTCCGTATTCATCAAGGTGGGTAAAGTAAGGAGTTGAAATTCAAGTTAACAAACAATCCAAAGAATTATTTGATTTTAGTAGATATTATATTCAAGAAATAGAAGTAGATGTTATTTTATTTGATTCTTGTAGTATAGTTTTGGAAGCTCATACATGTATGGAATGGATGCAATCTTCACATGAGGAGATATAATAAATACTAGTTGGTTAATGGAGAGAGCTTCACCTTTTAATTTTACAAAGGAAAGTCCAATATTTCTTTTGCAAGTGCCAACCTTGGAAACCAAGGAACTCGTTAATGCAAGTAGAAATTATTCTTTGTTTCTTTTGAGAGATAAAGAATAAGACAAAGCAATAGAATAGAAAGATTTTTATAATGCGTACTAGCAAATAATGAAATCAAATGGAAGAGTTGCATTCTTTTATAGAAACTATTTATGATCCTAATAGTAAACCATTGATAGGTGGAGCATACAATCTATTTGCTTCTAGATTCACCACTTCCTAAAATAGGCCCCTATAGACAATCTATTTTAGAGGTAAAAAACTATAATTGTCAAACAAAGACTATTGGATAAAGAAGACATCTACTAATTTACATCTGAATGTGCTTCTCTTGTTGTCATTGTGCAAAACAAACATGAAACATGATGGAATTGCATAGAGATTTGTAGAGAATGGAGTAAGAGATAATAATCAAGAACCGCTACATTGTTATATTTTAGAGGTTTTGTCCAGAGACCTAAATTTATTATTCACATTTCTAGAGTTTTAAGGTTTCATTCAAAATGCCACTTTTATTGTTTTATATGTCTAGAAACTATTGTTGTAGGTTCTTTTATTTTGTTTCATTAGGTGGTCATGTATTTTCATACACTTAGGTTTAGCTAGCCTAGGTTTGTATTGTAGTGAGTCAGGAGAGATGAATTGTTAGAATATTTCATAGGAGTTACTCTTTCCTATTTGCATATTCATGAGCTACACTTTCTATTGGTTATAGTTTCGCTTCCCCCACTCACATATCCTATATATTACTCATTCAATTGTATTTATTACATAGTGGGGCATAGCATAACATATAATAACATGGTGTGGAAATTTTAGTATATGCATCTAGCTTTTTATTTCTTGAATTTCTATTATTTACATTTTGTCTCTTGATTAGTGATCTAGTGGCTATCCCTAATGCAAGTTGGGTCTTTTATATTTTTTATTTATGTAAAATTTAAAATAGTATTAGAGTTGGAGAGTTTAGGTCAATCCATTTGTTTCTATTTTTTGAAGTACTAGGTTTTCAAGTTTTGGATGTCGACCTAGTTTGTGGTGAATAACACACTTTTTTTATCTCAGTATTGTGCCAAGAAGCCTTAAGAAATTCATTTTTGGCTTTATTTTGATTAAAATGAATATCTGAAAGCTTGGTTGTGACTTTTTTGTGTGCTTGATTTACATTAAAGGCATATTGGTAAGTTTTTTATCCTACTATTGAGTTTAGAAACACTAAAAAAATTAAGTTCACTATTATTTTATAAAATTAAACAATTTTTCCTTGAGGCTTCTAGAGGGTTTCACTAGTTTGTAAATTGTTCAAATTCATACTATAGTCTTTGCATTTTCCAAGGAAGAGTTAGTCACCTAGGGATTTGGTTTTTTATTAGCTTGAGGCTTATTTTTACAAGATCATAGGTTTCTTATTGCATGTCACAATTTTTTTTCTATTGAGGAGGTGTATTTCATATCCTCTAATAGATCACATCTATTTTGTCATTCTTGGCACTTATCTACTCCCTTGCATTCAATACTTGACATCATTATTAGTCTTCTAACATCACTTGGTACTTATGAAATCTCTTGCATAGCTTGTGGTATCCTTGATGCCGAAATGTATTAGTTGACAACCTCATTATATAGGAGTTCAATGCACAAGGCTCCAATTTTGGCTAGTACATTCAAAGCATAATCCTATTCTTGGTGTTCATTGGTTAAGAGAATCTTGGGATAGTAATATTCCCTCCCATTTGACAATCAAAATGATTAGTTACACTATGATACTTTTGGAAATTATCTTTGACTAGTTTCCCTCTTGGAACTTGTCACTTTGACTAGTAGACTTCACCTTACAATCCACGTGGACTGCCACATAGGTCACTTGTCAACTCCTATTCCAAATCATTGATGAACCCCACTTCCTTGGTAACTATGCATTATCACTTGACTCTATTAAAGTCACCCAACTATTTGGCTTGGGAGACACCCCCTAATTATTGGAGTTTTAATTATTGGAGTTTTCATTTTTGCATCCTATATTTCAAGATCCTTTTCTTAGTCATAGAGTATTGAAATCATGTGCAACTTTTTTAAATAGCCTATTTTTCATAGATTTTACGCTCATACTTTAAAAAATGGATTTGTTAACCCTCTTTTTGCAAATTGAGTTTTATAAAAAATATTAGTCAAATCCTAATATTTGTGCTTCTTTTTCTTAGAGCTTTCATGTAGAAGCTTGTTATAGTTATATTTTTTTTAAAAGAGGATTTCTTTAGTATTACATAATGGTAGTCAATTATTCCCTATTTGGTAGTTTGATTATATTTTTAGCATTCTAGTCCCTTTCAAACATTGTATAATTTAGTTGTTCAATAGAATCAAGTATGATAATTGAACTATGATAAAGTGTGACATATTTTCTACTTGTTTATTGGATCATTAATAGAAATATTGTATTTGAATTAAAGCTCATTTTTAGGTCCTTTAATTAATTAATCTAACAAGGATTTTACACGTGTTCTTAACATTCTATATGATATTTTTCCACTTAAAATGATGCTAACTATTTTCCATGGAATGAGGAGCTAAAGGGTTATTATTGCATGCATGGTCTATCACCTTTTCCTAATGGTCTCATTTTAAAACTAATTGACATTATAAGAACAAATGGTTTAATGATAGCAATTAGATCAATGAAATCTATTTGGATTTTTTTTTTGTACAACTTATAAATACATTAAATTAATATTTATTTGGGGTAATTAATAAAATGTTAGATTGAGATAACATGGGTTGTAAATTGAGAATTTATATTTAATATTACAAAAACTTAGTACATGAAATGGAAAAAATTACTACTATAAAGTAGATGAGGGGGGTATGGTTTTATAAGCTCATGGTATTAGGCATTATGGAGAAAAATTAAATTCTATACTACAACAAGAATCATAAGAAGACTATTGATAAACAATAATTTATTCTTCTAAGTTCACTCATAGATTGTTAAAATATTATTTGGTGAGTTATATATTTCTATAGTGAATCTAGCTATGGATCATAACAAATAAAAACACAAGTGTATTTTTCATTTATCAAATTTTTAGTAGAATTTGTCTTTTTGCTCATTATTAATCACCATGAGATTGTAGGGGAAAATATATGATATGTGAGTGCATAAATGAACCTAAGAGAATTGACACAGGGTTGAAACCCAAAATTAACCTTTGATATAAGTTTGTGTGGGAATGAAAATATAGATTCATGCAATTTGTTACTCATTGGTGACCTTAAACTTCTTTGAGTCTACATGTATACTTGAATGCTCAATGATATAACACATATACTAAATTTCTGTAATGTCAAATTCTTCTACATTGAAACATGTGAAGTGAAGTGTCTCTAATATATCTTTGTATGTTGATGATGTTCCTCCCATGTTTTTGTATATATGGGGATATTATTTACATAAACAATTTGATAAAGGAATTAGAATGCATTGATAATGAAAGAAAGAAAATGAAATAATGAATATAATAGAAATATGAAGCATGTAAACTAAACATTTACCTAAATTCACCTTACTTCTTGGATTGAGCCAAAGTGAATTGCACTCAATGATCCACTTGATTTTCTCTTTTAGATGAGGTATAAATGGTATAATTTGGTTTCTTATTATACCAACAACATGATGTTGAGATTAGTATTGATAGAAGAAACTGAAAACATGAGTATATGATGATGGAAGACTATATAAAAATGAGAGAAAAGGCCTTCAATTATAGATTTTTCATGAGGAAAATCAGTAGCCAAGATTCAAATTGGTTAATGGATGGCTGAAATTAAATGATTTAAATGAGAGCATAGATTAATATATTAGCCTTGTGACAAGTGTCACAAGGTGGAGTCATGTGAATGGCATGTGTCATAGGTGTATGAGCTAGGTTTGCTCACACATGTGTGAGCACACACATAGGGAAGCTCATGAATGTGACAAGTGAGAGAGGTATGGTGGCTAATTTATGACATGTGTGAGATATATACTCACACATGTGTGAGAAAAGGAGTAGGGTAAGTAGGTTAGGACACTTTTCAATTGATGGAAAGTTTAGATCTTAATCCATGAAGATAGGTTCAATGGCTAGGATTGAATGGACAAGGATTGAGGGTGAGGCAAAATTAAATACTAGGGATTCAAATGGTAATGAAGGTTAATTAGCCTAAATTAATTAATTAAGTAGGTATTAACTAATTGATTTAGTTGAAGGATTTGGGGGATTTAAGGTTGGACTTAATTAAATAAAATATTTAATTAAGTGGGGGATAAAGGTAAAGGATAAATTAATTAAATAAATAATATTATTATTTTTAATTAATTGCTAGAATAAGGTAAGTTGAAGTGTGGTGGGGTATGAGTAGATTTAGGTGTCTATAGAGAAATTCACTCATAAAATTCATGAGTGCCACCCATGCATGGGTCCATGTCACTCATCAAGCAAACAAGTTACACCCATCCATTAGGCTAGTTGAATGACATAAATAACCATTTTTATCCTAAAATTTATCTTTTTTGAATTCTCCTTGACTAATATGCACATGGTGATATCTTCATTTCATGTAGATCTTGTTTTAAATTAATATGTAACTTAGAATAGGTTTAAATTATTAATGATGCGCAATAGAGAATATTAAAAATTATGTTTGAGTACATGTGATATCTATATTCGCGTGCCACAAAAAATCCTTATGTAGAGATTATAATATTATGTACACACTTTCATCAGTTAGGCTTGGAACTCCTAATTTGATTATGTCATCTTTTGGCATCAACATGATTATCCTAATATTTGTTAGGAATATGTTCCAATGGATAAGGGAGAAGAGGTTAAGGTAGAGTTAATGAATTCTCCTAGTATTTGTTAGGAATATGTTCCAATGGATAATCCCTTACAACAATCTACTCAAGAATTTTTGGTGTCAAGGCTATGTTGCAAAACTAAATTCTAGCAATAACATTAGGTATTTAATCTTCATTATCTCAATTCTATTTACATGTTTTGTTGAAAATCATGAAATGTTTTTGTCTTTCTATCATTATATTGAAGGAATAACCTATTGTGGCAACACATATGTAATGCCATGCATGTGTTAAAAGAAACCTTAGTAGCCAATGACATTATTAAACAATAAAATCTAAATCTAAAAAAATATGCCATTGTATTTCAAAACAAATCCCTAAACATAGAATAAAAGGAAGAGAAGAATTTGAAGATAATAGAAATAATGTAAAGTATATTAAAAAATAGATTAATAAAATTAAAATCTAAAGTGGTAGTTGCTACCATTGCACATTGGCTAAAACTCATTTTGCAATCTTATTCCAAATTGGGATA
>VDFB02172187.1:0-18614 GCA_007258455.2 Sequoia sempervirens
CCTTCTCCCCATGTGGGTGATGTGACACATGAGGAATTAAAAATTCCTCAAATATCCACCTGGGAAAGAGGGGAAGCATAGGGAGAATAAATGTGAATTTTAAATTCACATGGGGAATGGGTTGCCTTCTCCAAAAGGAAAAAGAAATTAATGAAATTTGACTTGGGGGTATGCCATAAATAGCATAAGGATTAGGTTGACCTAATCATGTAATTAAAGTTGTACAAATAGGGGATTAAACTAATTAATGAAGGATTAAGAGCAAGTGGAGAATTATGGAGGATGTGACACTAATCCTGATTAGGGATGTGCACATCTTAATTGTAGATTAATTAAATTAATGTAGATTAAAGGGGGATTATGGAGGATGGGACAAGGAGAGAGAAAAAAGTGAATTTAAAATGGATTTAAATGCATGAAGCCAAATGACTAAATTAAATAAATTAAGGTATTTATTTAATTTAGAGAAGAAAGGGGACAAAAGATAAAGTATTTAATTATTTGAATAAATACCTTAGGAACATTAGAAAAAGGGAATATTAATTTAATAATAAATTATTTAATTAATACAGATGAAGGATGTGGGATAGAAGAATAAAGGGGATGAATTTGACCATACAGGGTGGTCAAATTCAAGTGTCTACAAGTATAATGAATAAGAAGATGTGACAATGTTTCCCCCTCTTTTTTGCATAAAACACACATATTGGGGATTTGGAAACCTCTTATTTTTAAATTTTCCTAAATTAGAATTCTATTGTGAGTTACAATCCACCAAAATAAATTGATTATGGGTGTGTGATGATAATTCTATATTTATTCTAGAATCTATTATAGTTGTCATTGACTAACAACAAACTGTAAGCAGATTTGACAATGAACTTCCCTCTTCTAACCTTTTCCCAATAAAACCCATCCTCCTTTTAGAATAAAATGATTCTTGTTAACTTCACATTCTCTTGAAGGATGTGCATTTTTGGGTCAACCTCCTCATTACCATTACAACAATCTTCAATTTTCCATCATTTTTAAGTTCCAAAATTTCCTAAAAAATAGCAACCCACCTTCCAAAAAAACATATTATCAGGCCCTCTAGGCCCCTAAACAATAGATGATTACTCAAAGGTTGGTCTAGCACCCAAAAATCCTCCCAAAATCCAATTCTACAACCGTTCCCCACTTTCCACTTTAAGCCAAACTAAATAAGTTTTGTTGATTTAAGTATATTGTTCTATATTATAGAACCCTAAAGATACCCAAATTCAGAGAGATTCCTAACTAACTAGGTGTTGTTTAAGTACTTGAATTTCATTATTTCACACCAATCCTTATTATTCAAAAGGAGATCCCAACCAACCTTAGACATAAGAGATTTTTTGGTGAGCTAGATCTTTATATTTCCCATACCCCCACAAGCATTAAGATGACAAACTTTATCCCAACTTATGAGGGCCTTTTTTTATTTTCTTTTGTGCCAGACCATAGAAAATTTATTTAATTTTTTTCAAATTTATCAATAATAAATGTAGGGATCTTGAATAAGGAGAGGAAGTAGATAGAGATACCTTACAAATAAGTGGCAAGAAGATGAATTTTTCCCTAACATGACTCAAAAGTTTACCCTTCCAAGTAGCCAATTTTTTTCTAAAATATTTCTAACATCATGTTTTAAAAGGAGGGAGTGACTTATTTTATAGTAAGTGGGAGCCTAAGATAAATAATGGGAAGAGTTACACTAGCACAACCCAGAATAGTTGTAACTTCCCTCTGTAACTCCAAGCTTGTGTTAAAAATTAAATCTTGCTTTTTTCATAGTTGATACATTGGAAAGAAATAACAACATAGTTGTTTAAGCACAACTTCAATTTCCTTGCTTCCACTACAGAGGATTTTCAAAAAAGGATAGTGTCATCAATAAATTTCTAGTTAGTTGAAGGGTTAATAGAGGTGGCAGGTTTGATTCCCTTAAGAAGTCCATTATCAAGTAATTTTAGAATATTTCATCTTGTGAATTTAGCTATCATTAGAAAAATATATGTGGATAAATGGTCCCCTTGTCCAATCCCCCTTTCAACATTGAAGAATTCTCTAGGCACTCTATTGAAAAATATCAAATACTTAAATGTTGGCACACATCCCTTTATAAAGTTGATGATCTTCTCATTAAAGCAAATTATTTTTAGAACTCGGAATAAGAAATTCTAGGATATTTTATCATAAGCATTAGAGATATCTAGTTTGAATATCATACCAAGGATGTTACTTTTTTCCATTGAATACATTATTTTGTGAGTGGAAATACTAGTCTCTAGGATTTGATGACCATGCATAAAACCTTTTTGGCATCCACATATCATTTTATCGAAGAAAGGTTTTAACCTATTCACAAGAAATTTGGAGATCTTATAAATAGTATTATAGAGGTTGATGGGTCTAAATTTAGACATTTTTTAAGGGTCGGGATTTTTAGGAATAGGAGCGATGAAAGTATTACTTAACTATTTCAACAGTTTCCTCGATCTAAAGAAATCTTTAGCTACCAAAAAACATCAACCCCTACGATATCCCAAATATCTTGGAAAAGATAAGGTGAACCCATTAGGGTCAAGGGCCTTATAAGCCCTCATAAATAAAGTAACAATCCTAACCTCCTCATAAATGGGCCTCAAAATAATAGCATTTTCATCACTAGATAAAGTTGTCTAGGGATGTTGTCCAACAACTCATCTTCTAATGCAGTAGGATGGTCAGTAACTGGTTTCATCTTAGTAGATTAAAATTACTTAGAATAAATTTGTTCAACCTATTCATCAGAAGTACCCATAATTTCATTCTATCCTACAAGTTTGGAAATAGTATTCCTCTTCTTGTTCTCCAAATCAAATAAATGGAAAAAAAAAGCAGAATTTATGTCCTCCTCTTCCATCCATTAGATTCCATATTTTTGCTTCCATAAGATCTATTTTTTTAAAGTGTTAGCCCCTCAACTTGGTAAGTTTCATTGGCTATATCTCCACTATCCATTCTTGTATAAATATCCTTAAGTTTTATAGTTAGAGTTTTCTTGTGATCTAAAACATCATTGAAGATCAACCCATTCTATCCTTTGACTTTATTTTTAATATTTATAAGTTTTTGATTCACCCTGTACATAACAAGACCTTGGATACGGATACTCCACCACTTAGAGATACAATCCCTGAAGTTAAGATGTAAATCCCACATTATCTCATATATAAATAGGAAAGGGTTGGTAGGAATATTATATTTCTACTACAGCAATAGTGGGTTATGGTCTGAAATAGTTCTAGGTAAAGCAAAAATGTTCAAGGTGTGGATAATTTCCCATTTAGAAGAAACCAGGAAATAATCCAACTTCACTTCTAGATAAGGTGGTTTCCAATTCTCCTATTATTCCATGTGAATAATTGATCTTGGAGGTCTATGTCCATGAGCCTAATTGAACTAATAAGTTCAACCAAATCAACCATGTTGTTCATGTAACCTACTAAGTCCCCAAGTTTTTTGAAAGAAAAAGGGGGGAATTGAAATTCCAATCCAATATCCACCATGCCTCACTATTACCCAAAATTTGAGCAACCACATAAATCCAAAGAGATTTTATGGAATTTCTCTCATTAGAGGCATATATTTATTAAATTCCATGATAAAATCGTGGAAGTGAATCTAACTCCCAGACTATTTCTAGATTGATTAATTAGAGTAGGTCAACAAACTCAGCTAGGTTCCACATTGTGAGCAGACCTCTTGAAGCCCCAATAGCCTCACATATAAAGTATTCAGTAGTGAGCTGCAAATATTTAACAATGGCTTGAAAATTGCTCTTATTCATTTTAACTCCTTGAAGTAAAAATATATTTATCTTATTCTCCAAAAGACAAAATTTTAGGATAAGTTACTTTTGAGGGCTATTAAGCCCTCTAACATTCCAAGATGGAATCTTTGTTTATAATTATTTTTGAAGGGTGTCTCTAACATTCTTTTCATTATTTTATTACTTCTCTTTATCTTTTTTGTCATTGGGAATGCCTGATAGCCTTAGCCTCAACACCAACATCTATTGTTTTCCTTTATTTTTGGGTGGTTTACCATCCTTCCTAATCAAAGAAACATTTACTTTTAGTTGGTTTATTTGAATATTCTCTTAGAGAGAGTGAAAGGCTATCTTACATAGGGGTGTTGGGTGAATTTTCCTTCATTTTTATTACACTCTATAATTCTTCAATATGTTGAGGGGAAGTCATCTTTAAGATTTGGCACCTATGGTACTCACTAGATATTTCCCCTTCTTTTTTTTCTTCCATTATAGGGGTAGGGGGGCCTTAATCCTTAAGACCTCTAGCTACACACCAACCAGATGTTTGTCTCCCATCATAGAGCTTTCCTTCCTAAGAGGAGATAGATCTTTAAAGGTCTTTTTATCATGTATACCAAGCTTAAATCCTTTAGAGATATCATTTTTCAAAGGGGATTTGAGTATACTCAAGATCTCATCTTTGAAAGGATAATCCTCTGATCCATTCATTGTTGAAAGCAAAGGCTTTTTAATTTTTTGGTTTTGATTTAAGGGGGATTTTCAAATAGTGATTAAGTGTCCTAATTTTGAGAAATTTTTATAGATGATTGTATCATTTTTATATAAAATTAGTTGGGACCACTTCCTAAACTTAGAATCCAGAATGATTAAATTTGGAAGTCTTATGAATATCAATATTCACACAAAAACAAGCAAATACTAACCTATAATTATTTTTTATAATTTTTTCCATTGAAATAAAGTGTCTAATAGAGTTTTCAATCCATTGAAACATCACTTCATCCTAGATATCGAGAGGGAGCCCAGACATCCTAACCCAAATAGGGGTTTTTTTATTTAGATCTTTAATAGGGTCAATGGTTTTCATCTACACGGAGATAAATTTTGTTTCTTGTATAACCAAGGGCCCATGGTGAGAATCGTTAGATCATCCTTAGAATTGAACTTTAAGAGGAACAAGCCACCAATCATAACACTCATCTCCGCACTACCTTTCATATGCCATTTAGCATCAATCCAATGCCAAACCATATCAACAATGTGGTGTAATGAGAAAAAATTATTGACCAAGGAGTTCTCCATTAAGGAGATGGTTCTTTCAACCATGAAGTCAAGAGATTTTATTTTCATTCCATTTTTAAACTCAAAGAACCTAGGTAAAGTATTTTCATGCACATTTTCACCTTCAGTGTCACCCACAAGAACATGTTTCTAGTCCTTGATATTCAAAGCAATAGATGAATACAGGATCAAGAGGACCATCTAAAATAGTGTCACGAGTTGAAAGAAGGCACCCCAAGTCCGAAATACTAGCCAAAATAAACACTTAGTCATTTTTACTACCGATGAAAGAAAGGGGAGGGGAGGGGGTCACAAGGACCCCCATGACTATCATACACCATGTGCAAGGTTCAAACAAGACAACAAAAAAACCTTTGATTTCTTTGTTATTACTAAGTAGCATTTATTTAAATCTCCATTGGTATCATACATATTAAATTTTAAATTTGTAACATAAAATTTAGATTTTCATATTATAGGTCTTTACCTTCATTTCTAACATTTAGTATTAAATCCTATCCAACTTTGCTTCTTAGGTGGAAGTGTGAAGGTTTTTGTGATGTAGTGGAAGTTATGTTTGTTTGTTTTACAGATTTTTCAGTGTGATACCCATGTATACATTTGCATCTTGATTAGATATTGAAAAATTCAATGGTTCCAATTATGAGTTGTGGAAGATAAGAATTAGAGGATCCTCTTGAAGAGAGGGATCAATTTTTGGCTAAATAAAAATAAAAAAAACTTGATAAAATAGATCAAGATGAGTGGAAAAAATAGATAATAAAGCACATAGTACAATCCAACTTTGTCTTGTCGAATTAGTTTTATTAAATTTAGTTAAAGAGCTGAATCTAGTTGAAGAGCCCATATCATATTATTCATGGAAACATTTAGGTGAAATCTACCAAGCCAAGATCTTGACAAATAAGTTATATTTGAAAATATTTTTTTCTCTAAAAATAAAGGAAGATGACTCAATTGTTGAGTATTTGAATTTATTTAATCTAATTTTATGTTAGTTAGCTTCAAATGATGTTAAGATTGATGAAGAAGATAAATGCATTATACTTATTTATTATTTTCTTGAGTCATGAGAAAATTTCATTCTTTCTATTAGTAATAATCTCAAATATCCCAAGATGGGTGCTCTTGTTACAACATTATTATCATAGGAAATGAGAAAGAAAGCTATAAATAGCTCATCAGATGCTCTTCATTTCAAGGGAGGGTTTGAGAAAAGAGGTGGATCAAAAGGAGAACAAAAAGGTCCTAAAGAAAAGTCTAAGGAAAAATCTAAAACTCCTAGTGAAAATAATAGAGTGAAGTTTTGTAATTACAAAAAGAGGGGACATGTTAAGAAAAATGTAGAAACAAAAATAAATTGTGGGATTCCTCTATAAAAAAAGGACTCCAAATTAGGCAATAAAGTTTCATTATCTTCATGCAATAATATTTCTCATGAAAATTGGTTGTTTGACTCAAGATGCTCATACCACGTGACTCCTCACAAGGAGTGGTTTTTCACATATGAAGAATATGATGGAGGTCAAGTTTACCTTGGGGACAAATTTTATATCCTATTATTGGACAAGGAAAGGTATAATTTTTATTCAGTGATGGGAGGATTAAAACCCTCCCTAATGGTTTACATATTACTAAGTTGGCTAGAAATATAATTTACATATCTAATTTGATTGATTTAGGAATGCATGTAACATTTGATAAGCATGGTTGTAGATTGGTGAGAAGAAGCTTAGTGGTAGCAAGAGGGACAAGATTAGGAAATTTGTTTAGACTTAATTACACTACTTTATATAAATCCACCCATGTGACTAATTTTTTTAAAAATACATGTATGTTGTGGCACTATAGATTGAACCACATAAGTGAATAAGGTTTAAAAAAATATTGTGAAAAAAAATTATTTGATAAAGTATCTTTTGTATCTTTGTTTTGATGTGTATTTTAATTTTTTTGAGCATTATGTGTTTGAAAGAAAGAAGCAAAGAGTAAATTAGAAATTATTCATACAATTGTATGTATCTTGTGGATATTGATTCTATTGGAAAACATCAATATTTTATGTATTTCATTGATGGTGCTTCAAGGTTTAGTTGAATTTATTTTATGAAACATAAATATAAATTTTTCACTAAGTTTAAAGAATTTAAAGTCTTAGTAGAGAAGTAATCAAAACATACGATACATGTTTTAATATCTAACAATGAAGACGAATGTTGTTCTAATGAATTTGATGAGTTTTTCAAGCATGTGAGTATCATAAGGTGAAAGATGCATAAGGGAACACATATTCTCCTAGGTTGACTTGGGGAAAGGCATGCATAAGATCAAAGAAAACAAGGAAGCCTTCTATGATGATTTATGTAATTTTTTTACTCTCCTTAGTATAAAAAATATAAATGTTTCAATAAAATAATAAATGAAAAATATAAAATGTACAAGTGATTAAAAATAAAAATGGTGCAAGATGGTGCAAAGGAGCGAAAAAATGTAGGCGAGTAAAGCAGGAAACGCTAGTGAGACTATGAAGAAGATGACTGGTCAGAGAAGGGTGTGGCAAGGGAGAGAAGAGGAAACAAACACCCATGTCCCTCAATGGGTATTCACCAATGGAGAGTGGGTGGATATGTGTCACCCAAGCTACTTTAGGAGGGATGAATGCAATGTGTGCCCAAAAAACTAGACGAGGTGGAGGGAATCAAAGCCGGAAAAGCAGCTAGGAACAATACCAAGAAAAAAGGAATAGGAAAGGAGAAAATTGGATCACTCGTGGTAGCTTTCTAAATCGTAGGTGTGGGTGGTTCAAGAAAAAAAGAATCCCTAGGGCTGAGACATTAACAAATTGGAGAATCAAAGAGGAAAGAAGGTCAAAAAGAACCAATAGCCCCTGGATAAGGAAAAGCAAGAACACTGAATAAGCGGGTTAAAATCAACTCGCTATGGATCCGATGGATCGGAGGTGGCCACAAAATGAGGAAAGGAAAGGGGCCATCAATAGCAATGACCCAAGAGAAAAGACCCCAAAACGCCAAGCGAGGGAAGAAAAATCGTGGACAACATGGGGAGCGCAACTAGGAGCTAAATGGAGTAAGGGAAAGTGAGTAAAAAACTCCAACCAATTTTGGAACCAGGGCAATAGAAGAATGGGAAGTCAAAACTATCAAAAGAAATGAAGAGGAAGGGAAGTTGATGCAAATCTTAGGCTGTGGGGAAGAAATCTATTTTTGATGCCAATGGAAACTATTAAATCAAGGGTTCTAAGATTGAAAAATCAAGCCTTATTTGCAAAATGGTGCGATCCAAGATGCCCAAAAAAAGAAATCATGGATTGGTGCTAGCAAAACTTCAAGGATCTGATAAGTGTTTAGCAACTACCAAACTCCTTCCTCATTGAATGATTTGGCATAAATTTAAAGCAATAAATTATGTATGGAAATCCTCTATTCTTTAAGGGATATAGCTTTCACTGCAAAAACTAGGAAGCTAACTTTGATCCATGGAAATACATAATCGAAAAAATCCCCACATGGATAAAACTGGTTGACCTCCCATCCGAGTACTGGAGTGTGGAAGCAATGATAAATATTGGGGATGCCCTAGGGGTATGTCTGGGAGAAGATGAATATTTCATTAATGGGAAGAAAAAAGCTAAAGCTAATATACTGGTGGAAATTGCGAAAGGGGTCAGGATATGCAAAAATTTGGAAATACTATCAAAATTTGGAAGCTGGAATCAGAAGGTGGTCAAATGTGAAGGATTAAAAATCAAGAGGTGCTTATTTAGGGAGGCTGTAAGGGAAGGATGTTCTTAGGGAATGATAGAGGAAAAGAAAATCAGCCCTAATGGAGAGGAGCAAAATGGAAAAAAAGAGATGGAAAAAAAGGAAAATCTCTTGGAGAGTCTATAGAAAATTCCAACCCTAGAAAAAGGAACAAGAGGAACAAGAGGAATCAAAAGAAGGGGAGATCATGGAAGAAATAACTCTTGAACAATCTCAATAAAAAATAAAGAATCCCAACATCAAGAAAAAAGGAAAGAGTAGGCCTAAGATAAATAAGGCCAAATTGGAGATAGTAGCAAATGTAGTTGGACAAACGAAATTGAGAACAGAGAAGGATGTTATCCTTCCCCAACCACAATGAAGGTCATAACATGGAATTAAATTCCCCTAACAAATGGCATATGTTCAAGCACCAAATTGATTAGTCAAAAGCAAACATTTTCTTACTGCAAGAAACAAAGTGGGACATAGAAGAAAGCAAAAGAAAACTCAACTGGTGGATACAATGGAAGGGGAACTCTATGAGAGCCGAGGGAGCCTCAAGGGACTATGTGTCCTTTGTAACCCACTAACAATATCAAGTGTGGTGGTAGAGGAGAACAAAAATTGAATAAAAATAAAGTGTAAAATGCTCCAAAAGAATGAGAAATTTACAATAATAAATGTCTATGGGCCTCTAGCCACAGTAGAAAAGAGAAATATATAGCAACAACTATCCACATCCATAACAAGTCTCAGGGCAGAGAAAGGAATCCTAGTTGGTGACTTCAATGCTACCCTAAACTATGGAGAAAAGAGGGGTGGATTGGGCAGATCCACTAGAATTCAGCAGGACTTCCAAGAATTTATGGACACTAATCAACTGATGGACATACAAACCTAGAATGTGACCTTCATGTGGATCAACAGGATAAAAGGCTTCACCAATATAGCAAAAAGGCTAGACAACATTTTTGGGGATTGGGGAGGAGAGTGTCAAATACAAGAAGCCACTATACTGCCATATGTTGGATCAAACCACTTCCCAATCTAGCTTTTCATCCAACCAAATGTATCCCCAAAAGGTAGCCTGTTCAAGTTCAGAAACATGTGGCTTAGGGATGAAAGTCTCCTAGATTGAGTTGTTGAATGGTGGCAGGAGCTAAGAATTGAGAACCATTCTCACCTATACAAGACGAGCAAAAAACTAAACCATGTGAAAAACAAGTTGAAGGAATGGAATAAGGAACACTTCAAGAACATCTTCCAGGAGAATGAGAGAGTAGAAAAAGAACTGGTTGCACTCAATGAATGCATCATAGAAAATGGCATGGGAGGTGATGATTTTGAAGTAGAAAAAACACTGAAAGAAGAATTGGCTAAAATTCTAAAAAAAGAAGAGTGTTTTTGGAAACAAAAATCGAGGGAAACATGGCTAAAGGAAGGAGATAGAAATACCAACTATTTCCATATAACGACAGTAATAAATAGAAGCAGAAATAGAATCACAACAATTGGAAGGGGGGATAGAACAAAAACCCAATTAATGGAAGAGGTCAATGAGGAGGCAGTGAACTTCCAGAAAATACTAAATAGACCAACTCTAGAAAATAGAAATGCTCAGGACAAACTCCTAAGCTTCATCCCAGCAATAATTTAGGAGATAAAAACAAAGTACTATACCAGAAAAAAAGTATGGAAGAGGTGAAGAAAGCAACCTTCCAACTGAAACCTGATAAGTCACCGGGCCTAGATGGATTTTTGACTGGTTTTTTTCAAAAATTCTAGGGAATTATGGAGGAGGATCTGACACTGGCAGTGGAAGAATCAAGGAAAAATATGACCATGTTGGGTGCAACAAACCATATATTTTTGGATCTAATCCCCAAGAAGAAGGATCCTTAGTCAATAGGGGATTTCAGACCTATTGCATTATGTAATACAATTTACAAAGTGGTTACTAAGATTATAGCCAACGGACTAAAGGGTGTTCTAAGCCAGATCATATCAGAGGAACAAAGTGGCTTTGCCCCAAGCAGGTCAATTTTTGACGACATCTTTACAACTCATGAAACCCTTCACTAAGTTGGAAAGGCAAGGGAGCCAAGTGTATCATTCTAAAATTAGACATTCTCAAAGCATATGATCTAGTGGATAGACAATTCCTAGTAGAGGTGCTCAGGAAATTTGGCTTCATGGAAGAATGGATAAGTTGGGTTAATAGTTGCATATCAACTACCAAGTTCTCAATCCTAGTAAATGGGACATCACAAGGTTTTTTTGCATTTTCAAGGGGCATCAAGCAAGGGGATCCCCTATCTCCATTCATGTTCATCATTATGGTGGAAGCTATGGGTAGGGGAGTCAGTGCATTAAGGTAGTCAAGGGAGTGGAAGGGAGTATCAATAGCAAATGGATTGGAAGCAACATTACATCAACAAATCGTAGATGACACAATACTATTTGGCACAACAAGTAGAAAGGAAGCTCAAACTATCATAACTTTCTTGGATGAGTACTGCTTAGCATCAGGACAGAGCATCAATTGGCATAAATCAAAGGTATTTTTTCTCAATACACAACCTAATTTGCAGAGGGAGTTGGCAAGGATCTTTGGACTAAGAGTGGCAAACTTCCCAGGTAGGTTTTTGGGAACACCTCTTTTCATTGGAATCAATAAAATATGTTACAAGGAGAACCTAGTAAATAGTTGCAAGAAAAAAATGGGGACATGGAAAGGCAAGTGGTTGTCATCAATAGGGAGGTTAATGATGGTGAAAGTAGTGCTTTTATCCATACCAGTTTATTCAATGACCTGCCTGAAGATCCCAGTAGTGGTTGAAGAAAAACTCAATCAAATTTTCAAAAATTTCTTTTGGATTGGATGGGGGGAACAACAAAATCTTCCACTAGTGGCCTGGGAGAAGGTATGTACACATAAGGTAGCAAGGGGAATGGGTATCAAGCAACTAAAATTGATGAACATGGATATGGGGGAAAAACTGGTGTGGGATATGTATGTGAAAGGAGAGTAGAAATGGGTGAAATTTTTGAGAAGAAAATACTTGGATTCAAACTCCCCCACTCAAATCTTAATGACAGAAAACCCCCCAAGAGGCTTAGCAATATGGAATTATTTTCTAGAATGTAGATACATCATCACCAAGCATGTAACGTGGGCAGTAAGAAATGGACAATCAACATCTTTTGGATGGACTCCTAAAATGACAAAAAAGCCTTGGTAACACATCCCAATTTGGAGCAAATCAAAGCAGAGCCTACTCGGATATGGGGAGATAAGATATGCAATTATGGTAAAAAAAATGGAAAGATGGGGTCCAAAAGTGGGAATGGCACTCCCTACAAGATCTAAATGCCCCACAAGAATAAAAGGATGCTTTATCTACAATCCTTAAAGAAAGAACTTTCTCCCCTTCCAATCAAGAAGATACTATAAGGTGGTGTAGCTCGTCGATTGGGTCATAGATCATCAAATTTGGATACAAAATTAAAGAAATGGAAGAATCTAGGTATAATTGGCCAAACAAACTCATATGGGGAAACACTACCTCCCAAAGGTAGGTGTTTTTGCATGGTTGGCAGTCCAAAAAAGAATCCTCACAGAGGATAGACTAGCCACACTTGGAATACAAGGACCAAGGAGATGTTTCCTCTACAAGAAGAGAAATGAAAAGGCATATCACCTATTATTGAGTTTCCTATATTCAGAGAAATGTTGGAAGTTGAATGATTTGAGTTTCTAGTGCCCGCTACACGCATGTTTACTGACATGGTTCAATATGTAGCCACAACTACAAAGGAAAGTGATATTTGATAGCATCTGGCCAATATCCCCCTCAATCATAATTTGGGAAATATGGAAGGGACACAATAGGAGGATATTCCAGGATAAGGAAATGATTCAGGAGAGACTTTGGTCTATTATCCTCAAATTCAATGTGCTCAATTCGAGGGATAACCCCTACGAAACTTGTTTGTTTTGTAGCCCACATACTCTAAGCACGTAAAATGAGGCAAATTGCATTGGTCCTTGTGCATGGTCCCCGATCCTCAAAAAGTCATTATGAGCATTAGCCTTTGTTAGTTCGTTGAAATTTGTATTTTAAACCACGTTGTGAAAATTTAGTAATGGGAGTTAGAAAATTTTCTACACATGTAGGAGCGTTTATTTTTAGCGCTTTTACATATTGCATGTAGGAGCGCTAATTTTTAGTGCTCTTAATATTTCATGCCTTAGTCATTTTCTGGCACATGTAGGAGCAGGGTTTTTTAGCGCTTGTACATCTCAAATCTCAAGTCACATGTAGAAGCGTTGATTTTCAACACTCTTACATATTTCATGCAGAAGCTTTGTTTTTCACCACTCTTACATATTTCATGCCTTAGTCATTTTATGGCACATGTAGAAGTGGGATTTTTTAGTGCTTCTACATCTCAAATCTCAAGTCACATGTAAAATCTTTGTTTTTCACTACTCTTACACTCAAGTGTCCTTTCCATATGCAGAAGCATTGATTTTCACCACTCTAACATATTTCATACAGAAGCTTTATTTTTCACTGCTTTTACATGAAACTACCCAAGTCCTTTAATATTTGAAGCGTTGATTTTTAGCGCCAAGAATAATTTGAATACGAAGCTTTCTCTATAGCTTCAATGAACAAATGATGGATTTCCAACTTATTTTAGATTTGAAAGGCATTAGAAAGTCTTCAATCTCATTGGAGGAGTTAATCTCAAGAATCATCATCATCTCCAAAGTACACTCCAATGCCAAGAAGTGATGAAGCGCACGTCATCGTGAAGTTTTCATGGATAAAGATGTTGAAGAATGCCAAATTTTTCCTTAGATTAGATTTCCCAGTTTTAGCATTTTTCATGCTTTATGTAAATAAGTTTTGACATTTTACATGTCATTTTGCAAAATGTAATTACATGTAAAACAAATATGTTCTCCTACATTTATGGACAACATTTTTGAATAAGTCAATTAGTTAGTTAGGATTTTCCTAAATTAGCTCTCCTCTCCCATCTATAAATATGAGAGGATTCTTTTGTAATTGTTACCTTTTATCCTTTGCAACAAAGTGTTGCCCATTTGAGAAGCAAACATTGAAACTTTGAGTTCATTTTTATGGATCTAATTTTTATCAATAAAGAAGTGAAGTTGCATACCAAAATTTTTGTTGGAATCAATTATCTTTTTTGATTTGATTGAAATGGTAGTGATTAGTGATTGAGATCTAAAGGGCTTTGAGTGAATCTGTGTAAACTTTGAGTTACACTTATTACTTGAATTTGTGACATTGATTGAATACTATTGGTGAATTCTCTACAAGACTTTGTGCTTGTATTTATTCATGTTGTTCATGGAATTATTATGAAGTATCTAGAAGACTTTGTGCTTCTAATACAACATTGGTTATATATATTAAAGGATTCATTGGTGAAAGCTACGGAATGAATTTGTGCCTTTGTGAGCTATTCTTATCTATTATTATTACCATACTGGTATTCCTAAGCTTTTCTTTGACAAGATAGGAATATTGGGATTACTACTTAATTTTAGTTTGTTCAAAGTTGTACCGCATCAAGAACTCAAATTGTGAAACATTGTAAAACATGTTCTCTGAAAAAAAAGAGAATCATAAATGTGACACACCCCATATTGTTATTGTAAATATCTAATTAGTTTTACCTTAGTTTCAATAAGCAGTAAGAAGAGTGCCTCTCCTTTCTGAGAGGAGAGATTGTATCTCACATAGTTGTGGTTGAAATCAAGGTTTTGTAATCTATTTGAAGGATATTACATAATTTTCACCCAACAAGTTTTTGGCAACTCTACTGGGAACACAATACACATTTGAAAGCCTCACGCTTTCATTTGAAGTATAGCCGTGTCCTTTTTCATTGTAATTTATTTTCTTGTAATTTTTTCAAGCTTTCACCAAGGACATGTAAATGGCTTCTCAAGGTCCTTGGGGAAATGCTTTTGGTCTGTTGAGTCTAGCTCTACCCCTACATGCTCTTCTTGAAGGCTCATAGAATAACTTTCCCAAGTTATTTGGTGATGGACAGCAACATCCTGATGAGCACATTGCTACTTTCTACATCGCTTGTGGAGTTCATGGTGTTGAACACAAAGATGTATCTATAAGGTTGTTTGTGGAGACTCTCCAAGGTGTCGCTATAGATTGGTTTTATCATATGGTGCCATGTACCATCACAAACTAGGCAACTCTCATAGCCAAGTTTGAAGAAAGGTTAAAACCTCCTAAAGATGCTCATGCTTTGTTGGCTTAGCTCACCTAGTTGAAGAAGGAATCTCACATGCCTATATGCAAGTTCATTGCTCACTTCAACAAGTTGACATGAAGAATTCCAATTACTGCTCAACCTACAACTAATAATTTGAAATGTTTCTTTGTAAATTATCAAGTGCCTGAGGTTGGTTTCCTATTGAGAAGAGAAGCCCCAGCTACTCTTGCAGTTGTGCAGACCTTGACAATAGAAATTGAAGATGATCTCATTCTTGTTGGGAAAATAAGAATTGAATCAAGTGAATTTGAAGAAATCCCTTCTTTGGAGTTATTTTCTTCCATCACAAGGATAGATCCTATGGTGCAAAGGTTGGAAAATGAGCTATTGTCCTAAAAAAGCAGCTAGCTCAGGGTGTGTTTTTTGTGCCTCACAAGGACGTACCAGGGAGGTCACTTTCAAATGTTGCTCATAATTTTGTTGTTGGGAATCAACACAAGTTATATTCACCTATGAAGAGGATTTCTCTTAAGGAACCATTAGTAAAAGTAGTAGTGAAGCATTCTAGCTCCAATCTAAGTGATCTATTTATTCTCTTATGGGAAAAGGATACAAACATAGCTGGCAACTCCCAATTCTGGTTTATGCAATTTTAGAAAGCCATTGATGAAAAGAAGAAAGATGAAAGTCATTTTCCTGAAGTTCAAGTGAATGAAGACAATCTTGTCTTGAGATCTAAAAATATTGACATGTACGAAGGTCTCAGTCAAGTTGAAAAGAATGCATCTGTGTTTTGAGGTTATGAACTTGAACACGTGTTGCATAAAAGAACTTCCCAAAGGCATGATGAGGACCTTCTTATAAATAATTCATATTTCCCAAGTCTGAAGACGGTTAACAACATATTTAGGTATGCAATGCAGTAATATCTTCATCTAAATCACTTGAAGAAGATCAAATTCCGATCAGCATGAGGTTGCCATGGTTGATGAATCGATTGTTCAAGTAGCAACTAGTAAGAAGCATTCAATCTTTGACCGATCGAGGGGATGTCCCATAAGACATCTTGCTTGGTTGGAGGCCATTGGGAAGACAGAGGTTCCACTCATACCTGAGCATGAAGATAAACTTGAGGATGCAGCTAAAGATATATCTGTAGATGCGCAAGAGCAGTCTAAATTCAATGATTCATTTTGGAGCAACAGTATATCTAATATATTTTCATAGGTAGTTGAACCTGTTCATTCCTTTCAAGAAGTGGTGCCTCAACTTCATTTACATGTAGCTATCAAAGATCATGGAAGGCATTGCAAGCTGTTGAAAAAAGGCAGCTATTTTGTTGAACCTATGAATGGTTTCATTTGAGAAGGTTTCATTGATGACTACTTTTAATTAGGTAGGTTTTTATCTTTTCAATAAGTGCATTTGCATAATTTGCATCTTTTTTTCATAGATTTTCTTTGTGTCAGTCATGCTCAACTTTTTTCTCAATGGATGGATAAAGGCACTTGGAGTCTGGATTTCTTCTCCCTTCATTCGTTTCAAAGAATGATCGAACGAAGCTCTCCAATTGGAATCAGTTGTTATCCTCAAATTTAGTGTGCTCAATTCGAGGGATAACCCCTATGAAACTTGTCTATTTTGTAGCCCACATACTCTAAGCACATAAAACAAGGCAAATTGTATTGGTCCTTGTGCATGGTCCCCCATCCTCAAAAAGTCATTATGAGTATTAACTTTTGTTAGTTTGTCAAAATTCACACTTTAGACCAAGTTGTGAAAATTCAGTTTTGGGAGTTAGAATTTTTTTTGCACATGTAGGAGCATTGATTTTTAGCGCTTTTACATATTACATGTAGGAATGTTGATTTTTAGTGCTCTTACATATTTCATGCCTTAGTCTTTTTTTGTCACATGTAGGAGCAGGGTTTTTTAGCGCTTCTACATCTCAAATCTCAAGTCACATGTAGAAGCGTTGATTTTCACCGCTCTTACATATTTCATGCAGAAGCTCTATTTTTCACCTCTCTTACATAATTCATGCCTTAGTCATTTTATGGCACATGTACGAGTGGGGTTTTTTAGTGCTTCTACATCTCAAACCACAAGTCACATGAAAAAGCTATGTTTTTCACCGCTCTTACATATTTCATGCAAAAGCACTAATTTTTTTTACATTTTACATGTCATTTTGCAAAATGTAATTACATGTAAAATAATTGTGTTCTCCCACATTTATGGACAACTTTTTGAATAATTCAACTAGTTAGTTAGGATTTTCCTAGATTAGCTCTCCTCACCCATCTATAAATATGAGAGGATTCTTTTGTAATTGTTACCTTTTATCTTTTGCAACAAAGTGTTGCCCATTTGAGAAGCAAACATTGAAACTTTGAGTTCATTTTTGTGGATCTAATTTTTATCAATAAAGAAGTGAAGTTGCATACCAAAATTTTTGTTGGAATCAATTATCTTTTTTGATTTGATTGAATTGGTAGTGATTAGGGATTGAGATCTAAAGGGCTTTGAGTGAATCTGTGTAAACTTTGAGTTACACTTATTACTTGAACTTGTGACATTGATTGAATACTATTGGTGAATTCTCTACAAGACTTTATGCTTGTATTTATTCATGTTGTTCATGGAGTTATTGTGAAGTATCTAGAAGAAATTGTGCTTCTAATATAACTCTGGTTATATATCTTAAAGGATTCATTGGTGAAAGTTGTAGAATGACTTTGTGCCTTCGTGAGCTATTCTTATCCGTTACTTATTATTATCATACTTGTATTCCTAAGCTTTGCTTTGACAAGATAGGAATATTGGGATTATTGCTTAATTTTAGTTTGAAGTTGTACCGCATCAAGAAATCAAATTATGAAACATTGTAAAACATGTTCTCTGAAAAAAGAGAGAATCATAAATATGACACACCCCATATTGTTATTGTAAATATCTAATTAGTTTTACCTTAGTTTCAATAAGCAATAAGAAGGGTGCCTCCCCTTTCTAAGAGGAGAGATTGTATCTCACATAGTTGTGGTTGAAATCAAGGTTTTGTAATTTGTTTAAAGGAAGAAGAATTTCTCATGGCTTGGCAAAGGTTTAGGGAAAATGTGGAGATATTGGCCATGTTCTTGGCCATGCTCTTGTGCATGGATATCTCAAAAGTGAGGAGAAAAAAGCTTTGCCAGATGGTCTTCGAACACGTTTGGCTCGAGGAGATAGAAAAATTGTTGGACGACATGGATGGTAACCTGCTTGTTTTGTTGCCACAACATTATTACATGGCATTCAACAATGGCTTGGAGGTCCCAAAATTTGTGGTAGTTCAAATCCTGCGTCTACAAGAGCTAGAGAAGAGGTGGTGATAGATTGATAGGTCAATATCCTTCCTCCTTAGAGTGGCATGCATGACCAACAAACCAACAACA
>VDFB02172188.1:0-15018 GCA_007258455.2 Sequoia sempervirens
CAATAAACCATCTTGTATAAGATAATCTAGCCACTTCTCCCTGTTAGTGCTAATAGGCTGCTTGCAAACCTCATAAACTTCTTTGAAATCCTCATCATTCTCATACATCTCCTTGAGTGCTTCAATTTCAACACTTTTTAACTGAATTTCCTGCACCATTACTGATCTTCTACTTAAAGCATCAACCACCTTATTACTTTTCCCCTTCTTGTGTTTGATTGTGAAAGTAAAATTTTGTAAACTTACTCAACCCACTTATGTGCCTTTGACTGAACTTTTCTTGGCTATTTATGAATTGAAGTGCATGATTGTCTATATAGACCACAAACTCTTTAGGTAGAAGGTAGTGTCTCCATTTTTTAGTGATTGAACCATTGCATACATCTCCAAGTCATATGATGAGTACTTTTTCTTTGCATCATTCAGTTTTTCACTAAAATATGCTATTGGCTTATTGTCTTGGCTTAAAATTGGCCCTATTGCATGACCACTAGCATCACATTCTATCTAGAATACCTTATTGATGTCAGGTAGGGCCAAGATAGGAAAATAATTCACTCTCTTTTTCAAATATTGGAAATTTTTCCTAGCTTGTTCAATCCACACAAACTTCCTTTTCTTATCCCCTTTAATAGTGTCTATGATAGGTGCACATATATGACTAAAATTTATGATAAATTTCCTATAAAAACTTGCAATACCATGGAAACTTACTACCTTTGTGACTAATCTAGGTGTAGGCCACTCCAATATTGCTTTCACTTTGCTTGGATCCATCTTCAACATTCCCTTTGAGACCTCAAAACCAAGTCACAACAATTTGTCTTCATGAACTCACACTTTTTAAGGTTTATCAACAATTTTCCTCTTGTAGCCTTCTCAATATCAAATTCAAATAATGCAAATATTCTTCTTTTTTGTTAGTGAAAACCAATATATCATCAAGGTAAATGTGATGAGCCCTGTTGGCTCACTACTAAACCCCTGTCTTTTTCTTAAGTCTTAATGTGTTATTTTAGTTTTTTAGAGAAAGTTTATAGACAGAAGAGAAGGGGCGCATCATATAAATTGGTCATAAAATGTAAACCTGAGCTATTTTCTTTAGAATGAGGGTGTAGAATATATTATTTAATTCAAACAAATAGATCCCAAATGATACACATACCCGAAATGCTCCAGAATAATTAAATAAGAAATAAATCCAGTTTGCCAGCCAGAATTGATGAAAACTGACAAAGAAGCACGCCCAAGCTCCAGATTCGATTTCCCCCTCTTCAAAACTGGATACAAGCTCTTGAAAAAGGTAGACGCCAAAGATGGAAGACAAACAACATCCAAAAGGAAGGCGTTTCAACTGGTTACTTCACACGCCTCCCCAAATGGGCACATATCCCAATGCAAATGGTACGGCCAAGGTATAAAGAGCTGAAGGAACACTGCTAGAGCCACAGATCTGTTGAAGAGGACGCCACAAGTGAAGAACCCCCTTACTTATTGCAAACAACAAATAACTAAATAATAAACTCTGTTAGAAGCATGTAGAACCTCTAAATGAAGCTCTCAACTGCACTGATTCGACTGATCTCTCACAATCTCAAAAGTGCTCAACATCGAAGAGGAATCGTTCTCCAATGGAAAAATGCTCAAACCCTGATCACAAAGGAAGGCACAGGAAAAATATCCAAGGCAAAGTCGAAATCATCAAGAATAGGGTTTCTCATTGCCAAATTGCCTTATATCAAAAAGGCACGCATTTCCAAGATGATACGCCACTTTTCATTTAAATCTTTTAAATTATAATTTAAGTCACTTTCAATAGTTTGACTTAAATAAAGTGGGCGCCCTTTTATATTTTAAGTGATTAAAATATTAAATCACCCTTTATAGAATATTTAAGTGATATAAAATGTATAAAGTCAATTTGACTTTATAAAAAAGCATTAAGTTAATTAATTAACTCAAATCACTTAAAAATCCATAACTCGCTCAATACTCCAAATATTCTCGTGCCGTCAGAAGCTGTCAACCCCTGAACTGCTATCGCCTGCTGTGAACCAATCACTGGGCTTTGAAAACGAGAACGATCAACTCCTCCAGAAAACACCAATGACCCTCTAACCAATCCAGCTAGCCCACAAGGGTCCAAGAAAAGACTAGCACACTGTTCCCGAGAACTGACTAGAGCGGGGACATCACAGTCCGCCCTCCCTGAATTTGCTTGTCCACAAGCAAACTCAAAGCCGGATGCTGAAGAATACTCACTCTCCCACGTAGCATCCTCTGCTGGTAGATCTTTCCACTTTACCAAGTATTCCCTGATAACCCGCCTCCAAAGATGACGCTCTCTGGAATCCAGAATGGCCTCAAGTATCAAAATCAATTTCTCCTCATCATCCAGGGGTGGTAAATCAATAGAAGGAGTCACCTATTGTCCCAACGCCTTTTTGAGGCGCGACACATGGAACACATTGTGAACCTTACTGTCCACCAGAAGATCTAATTCATAAGCCACTTCACCGACACGTCTGACAACTCTAAAGGGTCCATAGTAACGCGGCTTAAGTTTCTCGACGCCCTTCTTACGAAGGGTGGACTGCCTATAAGGCTGAAGCATCAAATACACCAAATCATTGACCTCGAAAGATCGCTCCACTCGCCTCTAATCAGCATATTGTTTCTGCTGATTTTGAGCTTTCTGTATATTCTCTCTAAGTGCTCTCATAATATCCTGGTTCTCCTGTAATAAATCACCAGCACTGGGTACTCTACTGTCACTCAGCAATAAATCTAGAAAGCCCAGAGCATCATATCCATATAATGCTCGGTAAGGTGTCATATGAATGCTCATGTGATGAGTGGTATTGTAGCAATACTCACAAAGGTATAACCATCTCACCCATGCCTTTTGTTGCCCTGAACTGTAATTCCGCAAGTATCCTTCCACCCATTTGTTGACTATCTCTCACTTCCATCCGTCTGGTAAGTGGTAGTCGGGTAATTTTAGAGTGAGTTCTCGGCCCCACAAAGTTTGAATAACTCTGCCGGGTTACTCATAAACCTGCTGTCCCCCGCCACTGACTATACTCCTCGAGGCAACCGCGGCAACCCCGAATACCTCTTGAAAAACAAATTCAAGCACTGGTAGCTGCTGTGTGTAGTAGTGATTGGGAAGAAATGTGCATACTTTGTCAATCGATCTACTACCACAAAAATGTTGTCTTTCCCTTGAGCTTTCGGCAATCCCGTAATGAAGTCCATAGATAAGCATTCCCACTTCCTCTCAAGATTAGGAAGTGGCTGGAGTAATCCTACAGGGTATGTATGTTCTTTCTTGTTCTGCTGACAAACAAGGCATTCCCTGACATACAGAAGAACAAATGACTTGAGACCTTTCCAAGAGAATCTCTCCCGTACCTGCCTGTAGGTCTTAAAGTAACCGAGATGTCCTGCCATAGGTGAATCGTGAAATGATCTCAATACCCTGTCCCTCATCTCAGAACCTAGGATTAGAAATATCCTCCCTTTGTAAATGATAAGATCATCTACAAGTGAGTATCTGCCATCCTGTACTGTCTCATCCACTATGCTAGAAGCCCAAATTTACCTTGCACCACTATCATGTGTCTCTAGTCCTTTGAAATCGTGACATAATGGAGCCTAAGTGAGGACGGCAGATAATGCATCAACCACATTCTCGAGTGCCCTTGACATAGGAGATGTCAAATCATAGATTCCAGTTTGCTGACCCATTTCGCTATTCTTTCGCTCCAAATCTCGCTGCCCAAGAAAATGTTTCAGACTCTTATGATCGGTTTTAACACTGAATTTACTACCAACCAAGTATTGCCTGAATTTGGCCATGGCATGCATGATGGCCAACATTTCCTTATCGTAGATACTATAGCTCCGTTCAGGACCTCTTAGCTTCCTGCTCTCGAAAGCTATAGGGTGTCGATCCTGCATGATGACTGCACCAATACCCTCACCACTGGCATCGCAATGTAGCTCAAATGGTCTGGTGAAATCCGGCAAAGCCAAGACTGGACATGTAGACATAAGAAGTTTGAACTTCTCAAAGCACGCCTGTGCGAGAGGTGTCCACACAAAGGCTCCCTTCTTAGTCAAATCAATTAGTGGCGCAGCATGTCGAGAGAATCCACTAACGAACCGACGATAGAAGGCACATAATCCTACAAACCCCCTGAGCTATGTCAATGTCTCAGGTGTAGGCCAATCGATGATAGCTCGAACTTTCTCTGGATCCATGCTGACCCCTGCACCGCTGATGATGTGACCCAGATATAAAAGCTCTGCCATGCCTAAAGCACACTTGGACTCCTTGGCGTACAAGGACTCCCTGTCAAGTATACTCAATACCTCATCCAGGTGGACCATGTGTTCCTCCCATGATTTGTTGTAAACGAGGATGTCGTCGAAGAACACCAATACAAATTTCCTCAAGTGAGGATGGAAAACCCTGTTCATAGTAGACTGAAAAGTAGCTGGAGCATTGGTTAAACCGAATGGCATAACCAAGAAATCATAGTGTCCACAGTGACATCTGAATGCAGTTTTCTCAATATCCTCCTCTCAGACTCTGATCTGATGGTAACCTGTCCTCAAGTCAATCTTTGAGAAATAGCAAGCTCCATGAAGCTCGTCTATCAACTCATCTATCCGTGGAATAGGATACCTGTTCTTTATAGTCTTCCTATTGAGCATCCTGTAGTCAATACACATCCTAAGTGTACCATCCTTTTTCTTCACCAAAACAACTGATGAAGCAAAGGGTGACTTACTCGACCTAATGTGCCCCATAGCTAAAAGTTCCTTGATAGTTTTCTCAATTTCATCTTTTAAACGTTTGGGGTGCCGGTAAGAAGTGATCATGATCGGTTTCGTGCCCTCATCTAGCTCTATGATATGCTCAATATCTCTATTAGGAGGTCTACCTGGTGGAATAGCACTGAAAACCTTTGCATGTTTGATTCGGAGTTCCTGTACATCTGGATGGTATGAAGAAGCTTGCTGCTCCAACTGTGAAGGCATTAATTTGCACTCAGCAGCCCAATCTACCATGTCGTGTCGAATCAAACGTTCCATTCTTCGGAGTGAAATTTCTTTCACATTGCTGTCCTTGATGGCTTTAAGAACATGATTTGTGCCATCAACTCTGAATTTCATCTCCATGTCATGCAAATTGAGTGTGAACTCTCCTATCGCATGAAGCCACTTCATGCCAAGAACTACATCCGTTCCTCCCATGTTCACAACATAATAATCTGCCTTAAACTCAAAGTTATTGAGTTTCATGGGAAAATCTGGTATCATCCTCTCACAATTGAGAGTGTATCTATCTGCAACCTTCACACGAATGCCTTCAAACTGCTGAGTTTGAATTCCCCGTTTCTCCACTAACCGTGAATCAATAAAGTTGTTGGTTGCACCTATATCTAGAAGAGATATGACCCTTTGACCAGCTAGGGTCCCACAGAGTCTGAAAGATCCCTCTCTCTGCATGCTGGACATATGAGCCTCTTGTAACTCAGTTTCCACTACAATTTCTGCCTCATTTTCTAATTCCTCTCCATCTGTATCATAGATTGGAGCTTGCTGATCAGAAAAATCAGTCAACGTTTCTCCCTCATAAAACCATTCCATGTGCCTGTTTTTCCCTTTAGGCTTGAGGGGGCAGTCATGATTAAAGTCATACGGACCCTTGCAGTAAAAACAAAGTTTCCTTCTACGTAAATCATTCATTGTTTCTCGATCTAAAGGGGCTGCAAATTTTTTCTTTTGATCTGTATTATCAGCCTTCTTTGGATCAGATTTGGTCTCAGTGTAGGAGGTAGATGGTTTCGAGCCAAATGGCTTACGAGGTGTAGTAAGCTCCATACTGCG
The DNA here is from genome assembly GCA_007258455.2 of Sequoia sempervirens. Taxonomy (NCBI): domain Eukaryota; kingdom Viridiplantae; phylum Streptophyta; class Pinopsida; order Cupressales; family Cupressaceae; genus Sequoia; species Sequoia sempervirens. Next base: position 5,902 of record VDFB02172188.1, read on the forward strand.
AGCTTTCCTCATGGCCTCCTGTAAAGTAGGTGGATCAAAAGCTTTTATCCAACCTTTCATGGGCTCGAAAAGACCCTCAATGAAGAGTATAATCAGCCTCCTCTCAGAAATGCCTGTCACCATAACTGCCAATCTCTGAAACTCTCCAATATATGATTCCAAACTACCTAGTTGTTTCAATTGTGCTAGGTCTCTGAAAAATAGTTCAGGATCACGCTTGTCAAACCTCTCTACCAGTCTATCTGTGAACACCTGGTAAGAAGTAATCTGGTCATGGTGAAGAGTAGTCATGCCATGAATCCACCAGTCATGAGCCACGCCATCAAGGTGAAGTGCTGCAAATCGAATGGCATCCTCCTCAGGCATGGGACGTAATGTCAAGAATGTGTCCAACTTACTGACCCAGGCATGTGCTGTAACTCTACCACTGCCATCAAAGTTCGCCAAGGTAAGCTTATTGGTCGCTTGTCTAAGATCATTATGCTTGTTTCTAGGCCTCCTGTCATTCCTGCTTCTGGTGTGTTCTCTCTTCTGGCTCATGAATCTATCGAAGTTAAGGTGCTCCTTAACTCTTGGTGGCGGTGCATCCCATTCATCATGCATAACCATGATGTTATCTGCAAAGTTAATCTCACCACCCTGTTCAACCTCATCCACTTCATCAACATCGTTTCTAGTAAAAATAGGACAAGTAGCTCTCTCAAAGGTGCGAGTTGGAACAATGTTTCTATGGGGTTCGCCATTAACACTGCCTTCTCGATCACGATCTTGATTCTGTCCCCTATGTAGTGTCAAATTTTGAACATTTGTACTGAGCTGCTGGAGAATATTCGCCACCTGTTCTTGGCCTGCAACCATGCCTCTGAGCACACCTCTGGCCTCTCTGTCCTCTTCATTGAGAGGATTCCTGCGAGAACCTTCAGCTTCCTTGTCAGCCATGTTATCAAAGTCCAATTCTTCTTCCTGTTCGTCAAACGAAAATGCTGAAAAAGGTTCAAAAGTACTTCTCTCGCGAAACGACTCTGCGCGAAGAAAATCCCACAAACCCGCCCGTGAGTGTTGATGTGTTTTTCGCGGGATCGCATCTTCAACGCGAATAAAGTTGCCAATGGCTTCCCTATCCTCTCTTGATCAAAGTATTCCGCATGCTAAGATTGCAAAGAAAGTTCATGCGTTCAACTCCAAGGTTCTTTTAGTGCGAATAGGCTCAGTTTGGCTCGATGTGATTTGCTGGTATTTCAAGGGGACTTACGGAATTGTTCGGCAGCGGAGAAAGGAATTCAAATGCTCGAAAGATGTATCTATGAAGTGCAGGTTTCCTATTCTAACCAAAAGTACTGAATTGAAATGATACAGGTTTAAGAAGATTCTCATCTACTCTAAGGTGTGGGATATGGCGATCAATCTTCGCAAGCTTCAACCAAACTTCGCTTTGCCTCGCATCGGACAGCTTCCACAGAGTCGGTGCAATCTTCAAGGGAGATGCACTTTCAAAGATGTTCAAACCAATCACTTGACATGAAGATACTCATCACAACGACGCATACTCATCATTCAAACTCCGCGGATTGAAGTTAGCCCAACGCTTCCGGGGCCTGACTCAATGCAAGGTGCATCTACCACGAAATACACTAGTGGTATGGATAGACTGAGTTTGCTCAAATTGAAGACCATATTCCACAGTTACTATCTACTACTTGCATGAAACAAAATCTATTTACTTTACTTTAAAATCCTACTTGAAGTAGAAGGATGAAGAAACCTCGCTAGCTACTCACAACAAAGATGAATACCCATCACGAAAGATCTTTTATTATGAAAGTTTTATACCTTATTAATTTTCTACAAAAGTTTTCAAAGGAAAACTTTCCTTCTCCAACTACACTACATCAATCTACTTTGCGCAATTTCTATTCTAACTTCTACTCTAATTCTACTGCCTCATTAAGCTCTTACCGGCGGTACAAATGAGGGGATTCCCCTTATAGTCGGCCAAGTCCAACGGACGGCTCAGATTACAATCGGCTGGATGGCCCAGATCGTGCCACCTCAGCCCTAAACATAATTTTCCCTAAAAACCGCCACAAAGGAGAGTGGGGTAATAAATGCGCCATTAATGGCCACCACCCTTCTAGAAGATTCCAGCTTTGAAACGCGTTCACACTGCTCTTGATCTTCTTCTCGACTTTTGTTCTTTGACTTCCCACTTGAGCTAACACTTAGCCAATTTCTTGCAACTTTTCTCCCTTCGAGATTGAAACTCGTAACTTTATCTTCCTTCGAAAGTTGTAATATCATCGTGCTTCATCACCTCCAAACATCGTGCTCTGGCCTCGACATTCTTCCTGCAAAACAAGCAAGGAGAAGAGTATTAGAACACTTCATAACACAAATTCACCTTACTTACCCGATTTTCACGCTTTGATCTTCAAGGGCTCATCATCTTCATTAGCCAACTTCGCGTTCAAATTCTTCATGCCTTAGTCAAATTTCCCACCCATCTTGCCTTCTGCCTGAGCATACTTTGCTCTAATATTTCATCCAACTCAGATTCGGGAAGAAATCCCTTCATTAGGAATTTGATCAAAATTATCTAGGCGATCATTTTCAAATTCATCGGCCAAGGAAATTTTATGTCAACCACATTTCATTTCATGCCTTAGAAAAATTTTTAAATTTCCCTTAGGAAATTCATCAACCCGGCGCCCATCAAAAATATTCACCCTGAAGGCCTCGACAAAGTGTAGAAGATTTTAAAATCCCTTCCTCATCAACAATCTTTAATACCCAGAAGAAAATTTCTCTCAGAATGCGTCGAATCCATGGGTACCCAACGAACGGGTTCATTTAATTTTTTGAATTTTTGAACCTTAGAAAAAATGATTTTCACCAAATTTAATCCATTTCTTTAATTCCAGGCGCATTTTCTTGCTCTGACTTGAAAACATTTAATCCACCCTGTGAAGCTGGCATTCATTGACTTCATCACTGACAACTTCATCGAAATTTCCATACTTCCAAGTCTAGGCGTGATTTTTCTATAGAGGTGAAATTTTGCCGACACCTAGAAAAATATTTAAATTCCATCACCAACTGGGGCGCATTTAAGCTTTTGTCCTACCACTTGCAAACACTCAGAAAATATTTTTGGCTTCCTTTTCATCTGGGGCGCATCTAGAGGTAGCTACCTCCATTTTGTGAAACTTTTGAAAATTTTCAAGCACTTCTCTTCAAGGTAGGGCGCATTTGGGGAGTTAGACTTCAAATTTCCACGTTTAGAATATTCTCTTGCTCTCCACTAGTCAAGGGCGCATTCTGGACCTTGTACTTTCAACTTGATGATTTAGTCCAATTTTAAAGTCCTCTCACATTGATGGGCGCATCCAGGGGTGGCTACTTAGAAAATTGCTAAGCATCCCTTCAAAGCTGGGCGCATTTTAACATGTGAGCTTCCACTTTTGAGTATTTAGAAAATCCTCAAGCTTCCTCCTTGACCTTGGGCGCATATCAGAGCTCAAACTTCAAACTTTGGATACTTAGAATTTTTTTTTTTAAACTTATCTTCCTCTTGGGCGCAAATGAGAGGTGGAGGTTTCAGTTTTAAACTTGGGCGCATATAGCACCATCAACTTTTAATTTATCAAGAGGGGCGCATTTGGATGTCTTAGCTTCCATTTTGTGCTTGGGCGCATTTAAGACCTCCAACTTTCATTTTCAACATTAGACGTTTTCCTATTTCCTCCTTGAGCTAGGCGCATATGGGACCTTTGACTTTCATTTTGTCAGGAGGGGCGCATTTGGGCTATCAAGCTTCCAGTTTGGCACATGGGCGCATATGGATGGTCCAACTTTCATTTCAAACGCCTTAGTGAAATTTTAAGTCCCTCCTCTCTCTGAGCGCAAACAAGACCATCAACTTTCAACTTTAATGCCAGGCGCATCTTGCCTACCAAGCACCAAGGCGCAAATCATACTTCAAGCTTTCATTTAAACTTTCACCAACGTCTTTCTTCTTTAGGCGCATACAAGAGGATGAGCTTCCAATTAGGGGCGCATATGCCACATGATACTTCTAGTTTTGACATGGGCGCAGTTGAACCCATAAGCTTCCAGGCGCATTTAGACTGTGGAGGTTTCAATTTTGGACTGGGCGCATATTAGAGGGTCAACATCTAATTTTGACAAAAGGGGCGCATTTAATGTGTGCAACTTCCATTTTGTGTCATGGGCGCATATAGAGGTCCAAGCTTTCAGTTTTAACACTTTAAGCACAAAGGCGCATTTAACAGGGTCCACTTCCATTTTTCACTTGCCTTAGAAACTTTCCACTAGCTCATCCAAGTTGGGCGCATTTTGATGGGGGAGCTTCTAGTTTTGACACCTAGACAATTTTGAAATCTCTTCAAAGAGGGGCGCATTTCACCCATGGTACTTCCAGTTTAAGTGACTTAGAAAATTTTCAAATTTCCCTGCTCCACCTTGGGCGCATTTAGACCCAGCTACTTCCAGTTTAAGTGATTTGTCAAAATTTCACCTGTCTCCAGCCTCTTATAGCAAGTTTTGGTGCCGGATTTGAAAAATTATCAAATTTGACGTGTTTCGTGCCCTTAGCTAAATTTAGGGTGACCCGTTCATGCTTGCCCCAATTTGCTATTTTTAGAAAGTTCTTCAAATTTTGTGCTTTGAATTGACTTCTGACCTGATATTGCCTTGTTCTGAACCTCGGGATGTGTTTATGCCAGAGATGCCTGATATTTGCCTGTACCTGCTATTTTTAGCAACCTGCTAAAAATAGCAGCTGCTCAGAATGCCTTCAAATTTCGCGTGTTGAATGCCTGAAGCATGGTGATCGTAACTGGACGTCGTTCTTGCCTGGATGCCGGGTTCTGCCCTTGATTTTAGGAAACCCTAATTGACCTGCTAAAAATAGCAATTAACTGATTCTTCATTCTCTGTAACTCTGTTTGCCTTGAAATTCGCGACACGGACTTTTCATCACATGTTTGACCTGTGCTTGCTGAGATCTGTTGCTGACCTGCCAATTATAGCTGCTGCTGAGGTGACTTACTATTTATAGTAAGTGCCTGTTTCTGAGATCTCTTTAGCTCCGTTTGCTTTGAAATTTGGACAGTGTGCCCCTCGGTGGTGAACTTGCCTGTGCATGCCGATGCCGAGATCAACTTTCTATTTATAGCCCTTGTCCAAAGTGCCCTACTAAAAATAGCAGGTCCTCCGATTACCTTCAAATTTTGCCAGTAGCTTCTCGGAAGGATGCTGATTATGATGGATACCTCAGTTTTGACCATTTTGATCTTTGACTCCTTATTTTTAGCGCTGAAGCTCGAAACCCTAATTTTATGCATGTCGCTCAGATGAGCTCCGTTTGACGTCGTTCCAGTTGCATGATGATCGACAGCCAGTTTACGGCGTCATTTTAGCGCCCAAGTGATACATAAAATAAAGCGGCTGAAAAGGTATTAACCGGTGTCGGATGATGCTGCATGTCATGCGCGAAAATCACCGGAAAACCAGGAAAACCCGGAAAAATCTTCAACATGCCTTAGCGGCTAAAAATAGTAAGTTCCCAGAAAGTGGTCAGCTCCGTTTTGCATGTTACAACGTATGAAAGCTCTTGGAAAAGCGAAAGGAAAATGCCGACATCGCTGAGAAAATATGCATACAAACCTAATATTGGCCTCAGAGAAATTTGAATGTTGAAAGTCATCATCATACTTTGCATGTCACATCACCGCGAAGGTCTCAAAAAACCCACAAGGAATCTCCGGACATGCGTTGAAAGATTCTGCGTTTAAGCCCTGAAAATTGCCTCCGAAGGCAGAACTGCTAAAAATAGCAAGTTGTCCGTTTTTGCTCAAAATTTGCCAAAAGTGAATCTGAAGGGCTCTGGACGCAGTGCGATTGTCGGAATCTCAAAAATGCTGAAGGATCGCCTGTAATTGCACACTTACTAAAAATAGTAAGTTGCCAGAATTCGATGAGATTTCTGTGGAAACCCGCTGGAAGCATACTAACAACAATGTTAGTCTCTGTTTTCAATTTATTCACTTTATTCGGCCTCAAGTTGGCTGGAAAGATGGAAACCCTAATTTCTAGACTTAGCCAAAATCTTACATTTAAGCTCAAAGACGGGTTCAATCCCGAAAAGACAGACAGTAGAAAAGAGAGACAACGACAAAACGAACGAAAAGCAAAGCCAAAATTAGGGGGTCCCCATTTGCAATGGGGCGATGTGTCAACGTCCACCTTGATGGGGCCTTTATAGTACTGTACACCCGAGGTTGGCGGGGATCGGTGATTGTCTAGCTGTGATGAGCCCTGCTGGCTCTCAACTCAAACCCCAGTATTTTCTTAAGTCTTAATGTGTTATTTTAGTTTTTTAGAGAAAGTTTATAGACAGAAGAGAAGGGGCGCATCATATAAATTGCTCATAAAATGTAAACCTGAGCTATTTTCTTCAGAATGAGAGTGTAGAATATATTATTTAATTGAAACAAATAGATCCCAAATGATACACATACCCGAAATGCTCCAGAATAATTAAATAAGAAATAAATCCAGTTTGCCAGCCAGAATTGATGAAAACTGACAAAGAAGCAGGCCCAAGCTCCAGATTCGATTTCTCCCTCTTCAAAACTGGATACAAGCTCTTGAAAAAGGTAGACACCAAAGATGGAAGACAAACAACATCCAAAAGGAAGGCGTTTCAACTGGTTACTTCACACGCCTCCCCAAATGGGCACATATCCCAATGCAAATGGTACGTCCAAGGTAGAAAGAGCTGAAGGAACACTGCTAGAGCCACAGATCTGTTGAAGAGGACGCCACAAGTGAAGAACCCCCTTACTTATTGCAAACAACAAATAACTGAATAATAAACTCTATTAGAAGCATGTAGAACCTCTGAATGAAGCTCTCAACTGCACTGATTCGACTGATCTCTCACAATCTCAAAAGTGCTCAACATCGAAGAGGAATCGTTCTCCAATGGAAAAATGCTCAAACCCTGATCACAGAGGAAGGCACAGGGAAAATATCCAAGGCAAAGTCGAAATCATCAAGAATAGGGTTTCTCATTGCCAAATTGCCTTATATCAAAAAGGCACGCATTTCCAAGATGATACGCCACTTTTCATTTAAATCTTTTAAATTATAATTTAAGTCACTTTCAATAGTTTGACTTAAATAAAGTGGGCGCCCTTTTATATTTTAAGTGATTAAAATATTAAATCACCCTTTATAGAATATTTAAGTGATATAAAATGTATAAAGTCAATTTGACTTTATAAAAAAGCATTAAGTTAATTAATTAACTCAAATCACTTAAAAATCCATAACTCGCTCAATACTCCAAATATTCCCGTGCCGTCAGAAGCTGTCAACCCCTGAACTGCTATCGCCTGCTGTGAACCAATCACTGGGCTCTGAAAACGAGAACGATCAACTCCTCCAGAAAACACCACTGACCCTCTAACCAATCCAGCTAGCCCACAAGGGTCCAAGAAAAGACTAGCACCGCTTTCCCGAGGCGACTAGGCGGGGGACATCCGCGATGAAAACAACAACAAACTTACCAACATATGTCTTGAGGACCTCATTCATGAGCTATGAAGATGCTAGGTGCATTAGAAAGGTCAAATGGCATAACAAGCCACTCATATAGACTCCCATTTGTTTTGAATGCTATTTTCCATTTATCTCCTTGTCTGATCCTTATTTGATGGTATCCACTTTTGAGATCTATCTTTGAGAAGTAACTTGCCCCACACAAACAATCCATTAAATCCTCTATTCTTGGTAGTTGAAACCTATATCTGATTGTTATTTTGTTTATTGCCCTAGAACCAGTACACATTCTCCACTCACCTACTTTCTTAGGTGCCAAAATAGTTGGAACTACACAAAGACTAAGGCTCTCCCAGATTATCCCTTTGTCAAGCAACTCTTGTACTTGTTTTTTGATTTCTTCATTTTGTTAGGGTGTCATCTTATAGGCTGCCTTGTTTGGTAGACTAGCCCTTGGTATAAAGTCTATATGATGACTAATATCTCTTATTAGAGGCAAGGAGTTAGGAAGTTCTTCCACAACTATATCTGCATAACCTTTCAACATGTCTTGAATCTCCCATGGCAACTCATCAATTCTTCCTGCTATTATGACAGTCCTAGGTCTAACCATCACTGGAAAACCTATCTCTTTCTCTTCCATTTTCTTTAGAAACTCTTTTTCACCCACTAACACCACTCTTGATCCAACCTTTTGGTCTTTATCTTCCTCCTTCAAAGGTGTTAAGGTATAGGTAAGTCCATCCTTTCCAAAACATAGACATTCTTCCTACCCTCATGCATTGTTTTTCTGTCATATTGCCAAGGCCTACAAAATAACACATGGCATACATCCATAGGGATGATATCACATAACACCTTGTCTTTATACCTTCCTATTTGAAACTCTACCCAACATTGTTCATTGACTAGTACTTGCTGCCTCTTATTCAACCACAAGACTTTATAAGGTGTAGGATGAGGTAACCACTTCAAGTTTAGTTTCTCTACCATCTCAACAACGACAACATTATCAATACTGCCCGAATCTATAACGACTTGACAACAATTATCTTGGCACTTGCAAATAGTCTAAAATAACGACTTCCTTTGAGGTGGCTCCTTCTCCATTGGAACCTTGATCAATGTCCTTCTCATCAACAAGGATTCTCCTTTCTTTGGCTCTTTTGGTTGTGGTGAGGAGTTAGCACTTTCTTCATCTCCCCCTTGAGCAACATGAGTTCTTATTTCATTCCTAAAGGTGGTAGTTGTCTGTTCTTCTGGACACTCCCAAGATTGATGACCTGCAAACTTGTTGCACTTGTAGCATTTTCCTGTGAAACCATTGAATCCTCCTCTTTGTCCAAATTTCCCTTGAAGTTAGGCCTTCTTCCTCTAAAACCTCCTCTTGAACTTGGTGCTTGTTCTTGTAAGGTGCTTGACTCACCTTGATTTCTTTGTGACTGTCCTCTACCAGCATATGGACCTCTACCTCTGTAAGTCCTTCCTCTACCTCTATTCTTCTTTTCTTGCTTCCTATTCAGCTTTTCCTCA
>VDFB02172189.1:0-24490 GCA_007258455.2 Sequoia sempervirens
TGCCATAAGATCTTCCTTAAGTGGTTAAGCTCTAAACAAGGAGCCAAATGCTCTAATACCAATTGTTAAATAGGCGTAGGAAAACTAAGAGGGGGGGTGAATCAGTTGTCACACAAGTTCAAACTTAAAACATTATTACTTATCAATTCTTTAACCACACTATTCTGTTATTAAATATGAGCATGAAACACAAATAACAGAAAGTAAGTCAACACAATGAACGCTAGATTTTTACGTGGAAAACCAAATGAGGAAAAAACCACAGTGAAGGTTAACTCACAATATAAAGATTATAAAAATGAATATAGAGGCTCACTACCAAGGGCTCTCTACTCAGAAGAGGACTCACTGTCCAAATACAATGGCTTACTGCCTACAAAAGACTCACTATCCAATAGGGAGGCTCAATGCCTATAGATACAAAAGAGAAAAAAGGATCCACCACAACAATTAAAACACATTTGTAGGATTGCAGAAACCTTTAGCTCATTGCCTTCAACACACTGAAAAACTCCTATCACAACTCACTCACATAGAATTTTGTTCTTATGATTTGTGGCTCACTTTCATTAGTTTGCATCACACTGTCATACAAATCTTCACAATTTGTCTTGCTTTTATACCATTCTCAACCTTGGAAGCAATTTGCAAGGTCAGCCACAAATAACCCATTTCATAAATTCAAATTAGGTCGGTAACTCAAAACGCCTATGGTGGAAAGGAATAAGAGTGGACCAATAAAAATGTTTAACCAAGACCAAAAATAATATTCTTGAATCAATCACATGCTTCCTTAAATAATTTTTATTCTTCGAATGAAGTGTAAACACTAGGATGACCAAACCTAATGAAAATAAAAATGAACAATGATGCACACGTTTTTGAACCTGAAAATGACAGACGAACACCTCAATATGCTTCAATATTCATGAGACTTCATCTCAGACTTCTTCAGATATGTCCGCAATAAAGCAATATACTTCCTACACTGAAAACCTTTCACTAGTCCATCCAGACTTAATAAAATCACATTGAAACATTGAAACATGACGTATGGATCACCAAACTTCAAACTTCTTTGCCAGAGCACAAAAAACACCTTCAAAAGACATATCCTAGATCTGCAAGATCTGAAACAAACCAGCGGAGGACTACAGAGCAGAAAAATTTCTCCTAGTTCACAGAAGATCAACTCTGCCAGTAGAACACACATACTGGTTGACACAACTTTCACATACTATCTCACTAGAAATTGAAACTCAGAATACATCACCATCAAATCACCATAATGAAAATTTCAGAACCACACAGGCATAGGATCAACACAAAATAAACACAAAGCACATACCAGAGCACAATATGAACACATTCATCACTCTGACTTCTCTTCTTTATTGATTTTCTAAAAAACACTTGGAAAACTCATCAACACAACACATATGCAACCATATAAGATAGCTCCATGTACTCACAACATCTCAACTATACATGTACAATTTGCAACATATTGAATATTGTTGACATCAATGACAACATCAATGACAACACCAACAAACTAGCGCATACTTGCAACATTTTTGACTGGGTTCGAGAGTACTAGCATCATGTAGACACAAGAACCCAGGTATGTGACTCAAAACTTGCCTCGATTTTTCATTTTTAGGTGCATTTAATAGGGCGTCAAAGTTAGGTCAATAGGTGTGTTGTTGTATAGCGATGCTTTTGAAGCATCAAAAGCACTGCTTTTGAAGCATCAAAAGCACTGCTATTGAAGCATCAAAAGCATTGCTATTGAATTTTTAGTGACACATGCTCTGTTTAGTAGCATACCTTGGTTTTTAAATTCAATGATACAATTGATTAAGGGGTCATAGGGGTGATATAGCGACACTTGAGCTTTTTTAGATTAGAGATGCTAGAAAGCGGTGGGTGATACATGTAGCAAATAGTGACACACCCTGATTTTTTGATTCAGCGATGCACCCAAATACCAATTTTCTATTGAGCATAGCGATTCGCATCACCCAATTGGTGAAACGCCCCTAAAATTAATATAGCAACACACCCAAAAATCAATGATTCTATTGATTTTAGAAATGCTATTGATGTTTTGGATGCAAAGTCTTCAATTTTGATCATTTTTATGACTTTTTCAGAAAATTGATAGTGTGTGTGATGCATGTAGGAGGGTCCTCCACCATTGATGTCATGGGAGCACTGGTCTAACCTTTTAGCAATTGCGAGAGATTTTGATGTCTTGGAGGTGGAGCGGTTGGGTAGGTTGGGATTGGCCTTCATTGCTTTCTTACCTGAGGTTAGGACTCATCTTGCCATGATGATGACATTGGTGGAGAGGTGGCACAGTGAGACCTCTTCTTTTCACTTGCCTACTGGAGAGGTGACCATCACATTAGAGGATGTGTGGTGCATTTTGTGATTGCCTATCCATGGAGAGTGCATGATTTATGACCTAGATACTGGGAGAGATGAATGTATCTCCCTTTTACACAAATAATTTTTTGTTCTGATTAGCTCCAAGATTGATCTGAATTTTTACTGTGGTCAGGTGGATACCTTCAAATTGTTCATCACAACTTTGATTTGTTGCATTGTTGCTCCAGATTGATGGGGCAGAGGATTTACTCTTGGATGGGGCTTAGCATTGGAGGATATGATCCAGAGAGATATTATGTATTCCTAGGGTTTAGATCTCCTTGCCTCATTGTACCATGGTATGCACAAGGCCATCTACTGAGAGGGTAGGAGCATCGAAGTAGGGGTGACTTTGCTTCACATATGGGCATATGAGCACATTGCAATGTTGAGGCCATTAGTCCTTCTAGCCAATATCAATGAGGATGAGCCCATTGTTTCTTGGTATAGGGTGTGAATAACATTGAAAATCATGGGCCCCATAGGTTTACCATATTGGCATCATGTCATTGACGACATGATGATGTTTAGATGGAGGCCGTGGCTACAACATCCATGGTGGCATGATGATTAGCAACAACTATATTTTTCTAGATAGACTTATACATATAGGGCCTAGAGCATATGATCATCGAGCGATACCTCCTAGACCACATTGCTTGGTAGTTTGGGGAGGTACATGATGTTCCTGTAGTTGATTATACTACTATTTTTTCTAGGGATCAAAGAGAGTATAGTGGGGAGCCCTTATTGATCCTATTGTGGTGATCAAATATTTTAGATATCTCATCCCATAGATGTGGGAATTTGATCAAGGCCTTTCAGATGTAGGCACCACTCCAGCTTGTGATGTGTGGTTCAAGCCACCTACACACATAACAGATCTAGCGAGAGGAGGCAGAGCCAAAGATAGAGGTAGAGGCTAAGATGGAGGCATGGATGGTTGCAGGGATGGTGGCCAAGGCCATGGAAAGGATTAGGAGTAGGATAGGGGATAGGTGCCAGGTGATGGGTACCAATAGCAACCAAATTAGGCATAGGTGCTAGGGCGGCAGGGTGGACATGATGGATAGGCTCAGGCATAGATTTAGAATCTCACTACAGAGAGAGATCAGATGCATCAACAACTTCAGACCATGACTATATAGTGAGATCATGAGGTTTAGTTGTGGAAATAACTAAACATATAGCTAGCCTAGGAGATTAGGCAGAGACATTAGTTAGAGGTAGTGACTTCAATATCATAAGGTAGGGTTGTATCTACTAGGTTGTATAGAGAGGAAATCATAGAGGCCACCTACTACCACATGCACTATCATCATGATGTTCCTCAAGGGATGCAACAACCTGATTTCTCATAGTTAAGTGGAGCACCATCTAGAGTTGAGGATCAACCATTAGTTAGGGGTTAGACGAGTGGCCACTAGGGCTAGCCTACTTGTAGAAACTTTTTTGATTATTTTCTGATTCTTTATACAAATATACATTCATGGGCTCCTTTTTGCTAGCCTTGTGGATATTGTATTTTTGATTGATATACAAACACTAATTCAAATATTTTATTATGATAATCACCATTTTTTGATATTTATGAGATGATTCAGATTCAATATGTGATCTATTTATTTCATGCTTATGGATGTATGGATGCATATGATGTGATATGATGATGTGTGCTTATATGCGTTATGATTTATGTATGGATGCAAATGTGATGGATGCACTTATTCTATTTATGCATTATGTGATATGTGATGATGATCTATGATGAAATGTATATGATATGCAATGTTATGCAATGGATGTGTTACCTTCTTTTTCAGTCTCTTTTTATGACATGTTATGGGATGGATGCTATGATATGCATATGTTATGCTTATGCATATGAGATGGATGCATTTCTTTCTATACTTTTCTATGCAATTCATGAGATGATGATGTATGCATATGGATATATATAAATGATGTAGATGTTCATGTTTATGATATGATAATGCAATGTATGCATATGCCTAGGATATGTGTATGATATGTGACATGTATGCATGCTGATGATTTTTTGGATAGAGGATGGATGCATTAATGATGCTTTTTTTTATTGTAATGATATCGAGTTAGCGTGGAAAGAAGATAGAAGAATAAAGAATGAATGATTTGACCATTGATTTTGATGATTGATTTAAAAATTCCAACAAGTACTTGATTCACCAAGACTTTATTAGAGATGGTGAGGAGAGATGATAATAATGATGATTTTCACATATCTTGAGATTGGGATTTTTTTTCATTCCTTATTTTTGATATAACACAAAGACACGATGGATCAAGGTATTGATAACCAGGATGACATTGTATCTAGTATAATGGATTTTGACTCTGCAAATAGATAGGATAGTTCTTGTTCACACACTGACATATCAAAATCTCATTGAAATGTAAGTTAGAAGCTTTAGAATGCATTGGTCCAAAGCATATGCAATAGTTAACAATCTACTCCAAAAAACCTCCCTATATACAACCAAGCAAGTATGTGCCAAGATTATTTTACAAGAATATCCACAAGAAAAAAAAGAAAAGATAATGATCGATACCCCATTTCTTTCTCTCTAAATCATTTTGATAGAAACCATTGAGAGGTCCTCAGAATGGGTCATTAAGATAAATCATAAGAAAAGATCAAAGAAAAATAGGCAGTGATATCTATAGCTCTTGCCAGTTTTAAAACTTAACTAATGTGATTTCTGATGCTGATGTCCATTGTAGGAAGGATTCATCCTAGGACATGTTGATTAGATTTTTTGATTAGGATGAGGAATTTGATAAGTTGTTGATAGAAACTCTACTGACTCATTTACCCTTGATATAGAATTTATATTTTGACACTTAGGTTCTTACTTTACGACTTGCGATACTTGATTCCTATTTGTTTTTCCAAAAGTTCAAGGTGATGATCGATTTATTATGGGTGAAGGTCTATTGCGGGTGAAAGCAAGATGAGATGGGCGGTTTTGGATTTTCTAGAATATTTCAATGTTTTTGGTGTTTTGCAATATTTTGAGGTTGTTTTTGGTCTTTTTGAAAGTTTATGTGAATGTTTTGGTTTTTGGTAATTTTAGGCTATTTAGGGTTTTTTGATTATTTTCCAATGTTTTCGTGTTTTTCTAAGTTTTCAAATGTTTTTAGTTTTTTCTAAGTTTTCAAATGTTTTTGTATTTTTTCTAAGTTTTTTGAATGTTTAGGGATTTATGATATTTGAATGTTTAAGACTTTTTTGATATTTAAATGTTTAGGGATTTTCCAAGTTTTATGACCAAAAACCTAACCTAAAAGACCTATCCTAGGGGCCTTGGGGGCTAATCAAAGATTAGCCTTGCCTATTTTATACACATAGAGACCACATAGTTTGACTGATTGGACTTATTTATGTTGTGATAGAACCCTCAAAATTCTTGACATTTTGAGACTTTTTGTGCTTGATGTTAACATGTCACATGTTCGCCATTGGTAAGGTTCAAGGTTTTTCTTAGCTAGTCTTGTCTTCAATTGATCCATGTTTGACCCTTGAAAGTTCTAATTTTATGTTGACCCATTTTCCTAGTTGTCGGTGATGTAAGTTGTCTTTTGAGCTATGGTTAAATACATTCCTTACTGACCCCTCTACTATGGTCATTTGGTTGTTTAAAGGTTGCAAGCCGTCGTAATTCTTCCTAAATTTGGTTTTAATATTTTATCATTATGACTTATGTTTAAGTCATCGATTCCTAAGGGTAAATTGTCGTCAGCCTAGTCAAGGCCCTCTTTTATGAATAAATTTCTTGCACGTGTAGGTTGAGACACTGCCAGATCATGGGATTTAATCTGGACCATTCCCTACTAGCTTGCGTATCTTAAGTGATGACGATATAATGGTTGCAAGGTCAGCAAAATTTCACCACATGTATGTGGGCCCAACCATTGTGTTCCATCCCAATGCTTGGAGTTTTGAGATTAATGGCGCTGATTGAATGCGGAAAGATAATTTCCACCATTCCTCGCTAGCTCTTGGAGGTAAGATGTAGGCTTTTTAAAAGTAGTGAGACCCATGAGAAGCTGCCATGTGCACTCTACGACTACTGGCAGGTGGAGCCCATAGGTACACGAGGAAAATTTAGTTGACATGTTTCTATTGACCATTCGTTCGAGCTGGAGCAACAATATAAATTCAAATGTTATTGACTTAATTTGAGTTGTTCGAGATGTCCAACTCAGCTGTAGATCAATGAAAGACATTCAAAGTTGAAAAGTATGCCCATTGTAATTGTTTTGCTTCGCATGAGTGGGAAGTAATGGCAAAGGTGACCCATAAAATTATTCATTTCCCTTCAGAAATTTTGTATACGACTAGTTCTTACTTATTTAGGATTTGAGGACATGTCTGAAGCAATATGAAGAATTAAGAGAAGTGATTCATAGGAGTCATCCTAACTGGCATTAGTGTTTATTGCTGCTAAAAGCAGTAAGTACGACAAACACAATTTTATGTTTTTTTAGTTTTCTGAATTAGGGATTTCTTTCAATTTTCTTTTAGACGAGTGTGTTTTATGATTTTGCTTTCATTACTTTGAATTAGGGTTAATTCTATCTTTTAAAGGTTGTAGCCCTGCAAATTGTCTAGAATTAACACTCGCTCTAGGTCATAGGCTACAATTCAAAGGTTAATATGTTGAAAATCCTTCGTTAGAACCCCATTATACATAAACCCATGGCTCCCAAAGTACAAGGTGCCTCCTCTTCAACCCATTCTAGAACCCTTTCTCAGGATGTAATTGACTTGCTACCCTCGTCTACGAACAAAAAACCAGAGGGAAAGGTATTATTTCATGGCCCTATTATGAGGGAAGGAGTAATTGATAAGGCTTGCTTCATAAAGGATTCTGAAGTACCTTACACTAGGTGGTAGTTGTTTTAGCATTGGTTTGGGAATAGGAACTTAGAGCTCCTCTCAGTAATCCTTGGAGGTTGGATATAGGGAAGCTGATTGTTACCAATGTGTATATGGATATAGATCTCTCGAAGGATATCGCCTCAAAGTATGACCCTATTTCTTGGGTGGTCAGAGCATTTGATGGGGTAGTTATGGTACAGATAACCAGAGAGGAAATTGAAGAAGTATTTTACTTGCATGAATGGATTCAAGATATGGTCCCTCTAGATATGGATAATATTAGAAATGAGCACAACAATACCAAGGTGTTCATCAAAACAAGGATGTTTCCTTTGCATATTGCAATAACTAGTATTGGGAAGCACAAAAGGAAAATTAAGATTTATGATGAGGAACTCGAACCTTTTCCAATGAGCTATTTCTCTAGCTATTTCAGAAAGACTGTGTACTCTTTGTACCAAATCATTGGTACCAACCCAGCTGACACATTGTAGGAGTACAACTATTTGGCCACACATTTGTAGCACCCACCATATAACATTGTCTATGAGTATGGTACTTATCTAGAAAAACACATCCACAAGGGCTTAGTTGATCTGAAAGAAGGAAAAGTTATGGGAAAAGTTATGGTGGTTCTCACTATTAATGCACATGTTTTTGCATAAAGGAAAAAGGGCTTTTGAGAAGGATATCACTTTGGAAAGGAAAAGGGAAGGTGTTGACCTACCTATCCAATGCTGGACCTGAATTTTGGATAGAGATGATAAGAAGTATAATTTTGTAATGTTTCAAAATGCTTTCACATCCAGAATAAGGTCTCTGATATATGAACCACCTAGAATTCCTAGAGAAATTCATGAGTTCTTGAGACCCAAGGATATGAGGCCAAACTTGAATTTGAGTCATAACTGGGGAGATATGATTTTATATCCTGACAAGACCATCTTCAGAGTGTATGGTAATGGTCTAGACCCATATTTCTTGCCAAGAGATGTGCCTTTGAGAATAGGATTCCTAGAAATCATGAGGCAGTTAGGAGCTTCACAGGCGACACACTTACCTGAATCAAAAAGGAAGGGGTCATTCTTTCCAGAATGGACAACGTTTGTAGATTAAATTTTAAAAAAATGGGCATGGAATAAAATAGTACATCTATTGGCTCCTTATAAATTGATGGTTATGCACCTAAGGAACATGATCCTAAAGGATTCATCAATAAACTCAAAGCAGATAAGAAAATGGGTAATTTTGTGCATGTTTTTTATTACCCTGAGGATGTCATTAGGAATGTTTTTAGCTTTGAAGAACAAGATGAAAGGAAAGCTAAATGCTTTGCTTATAGGAAGATGGTAGAAGTAAAACAGAAAAACAATCCCCAATATGATCCTCTTCCAAACATACCTGGTGAATTTAACAAAGTTATGCATGTTATGGACAATTTTGAGAATGTTTTTGGTATGTTGAAGGAATAGGGGGATGTCATAGATAAAGGAAAATAAATGGTGGTTGAAGAAGATGTTGAAGTGACATTGGAAGAAAGACCTACATATCAGCCACCCAAGCAATTGAGAATTTACTCTAGGAGAAGGAAAGCAACAAAGGAATAAAGAAGCTTGACAACCCCTATCACTTTTGAAGGGCCAAAAGTAGATCCTCCTGAGAGTGCAGTGCCACCCCCTCTTACACAGGCTCATTTTCTTGTAATTGATGTTGACTCACCCCCTAAAACTCTTGTTCCTCTTGAGAAACCACCTCTAAAGAAGCAAAAAATTGAGACAAGAGGAGTGATTGAATACTCTGACACAAATGAAGATGATATCTACATCACTTCTAAGGAAATACAAATAGGAATTCCTCCTCATGAAGGGGAAATTTCCTCAAGTTTAGGTTAGAGGAGTCTCAGATTGGGCAAGCTTGACATCAGTGGAGTAAACACTGTAGATGATCTGAGAGTAGAAGCCTACAATGAGTTTATGGAAGATGACTCCTTCATTGAAACCTCTGCATTCTAGGATTTCTAGTGGAAATCCAAAGCTGCAGAATATGCAGAGAAGGTGGATACTAAAAGGAGCTTACATCCTAAATTTACTGAAAATATCATTCAGGAAAATGTAAGAAGCATTATGAAGAATGCGTTCCAAAAAATTAATTCCTAGGAGGGTAGAGAGCTTGTAAAAAAGTGTGATGTACTACTGCTCCTAGAATGGAGTATTTCTGATGCTATTGTCTTAGATGCTATAAGAAGGGCTAAAAGGCCTCTGGTGCAAACATAAGAAGAGCTAGAAATGAATCTTTGAGGTTCAACATTCAGTGAGGATTGGGATGCATTGGCAATATGGTCGCTATCTATGGGATATAGGAAACCAAATTTGGTAGAACCATCATATTTTAGTGGACAATTGCTTGTGAAGAGAGTTGCTGACACCCCAACTTTGGAGATAGCAAACATGGATGTCAATATTGCTAGGTTTACTCGAGCAAATGTCGAAAGTATCACCCTGCAAAGAGATAACCTCAAAACTAAATATAGAGAAATCCTCAATGAGTATGATAATAGTCAATAGAAGGTGTTTGTATTAGAGACTGAATTGGCATTTTATAAACAAAGGGGAGAAGTGCAAAGAGAAAAGGGTTAGCCCAGCTCAAGCCACCCATTTCCAATGTCTCCAATTGTATCCTTCTAACATTCACCTCTTGATCAAGCCTTAGCAATGGTACCATACAGTTTGGGATAGGAATCACTTTTAGTGGAAGAATCAAGTAGACCAGGCTCTAGCTCATCCGAAAAAGAGCAACTACTTGTGCAAGTTGAAACATATAAGAAGTTGTTAGAGAAAGCTCAGGACACATTGTATGAAAATGTATCAAAATTTGTCCACACTATCTTGAAGCATCTTAATGAGAAGATTCAAGCTAGACTTAATAGTGTGCATGACAACTATGCCCAGATGGTGTGAGCAATGAGATTGTCCCAAAGAGATAAAGAGTTGGCCATGCCAATCTTAAATAAGTGGGTCCCAAGAGCTGAGAGATTAAAGTTAATTTTAGTGGGAGCTGGCCATCATGAAGATAAATACCCTCATGTGCTTCCAATTTATGAGTTTGTATGTGAGTTAAGTGAGAAAACATTTCAGGGGTACATAGCCCCACTGGAGTAGAAGATAAGAGAATTGATAGCTCAATATGATATGACTAACTTGTCACCACTACTAGACATTGAAATCGCTAATTATGAATTGAAACCATTGCAGGTGTGGAAAAGAGAATAGAATGAGGTTATTGATTCCCAAGTGAATAAAATTTGCAAAGAAGTTGATATTAATGTCTTTAATGACACTTTGGAGAGGTTAACATTTCTTGTTATTTTTCTAGAGGATTTTGACAGAGAATCCAATGTAGTAGTAACCAAGTACTCCCCATACAGGAAGACCTTGGATAAAGTTATTGACTTCAATTGGCCGTCTGATGAGGAATATGAAGAATGGGGAAGGGTATATGTTGGAAAGTTTGGTTTGTGAATAGGGATGTGAAACATATACTGGGTCAAGTATTGTACAGGTCTTGCCTTAGAAGTTACAATGTATAAAACATATATTTCATAGGAATATATTAGTTGCTGATGATATGGAATACTGACTAAGATGCTAGCTCACCTTTTGGTCCACATCATTTTGTCATCTTGTTCAATGAAATGGACATCATGCTATGAAGAAGTTTATCCTTTTTGACATGGTATTTTTGGAAGGAAAAGTTGCTCCTTATAACGAATGTAAATGATCTTTGTCTCATATGAATTCCCTTCATTTCAATGAATGTAAATATAACTGAATTAGGGAATATGTCTTTTAGCGGTCCAATTAGAATGTGACATGTGTACACTTGACCTAAAGCTTGTTTTTGCTCCCTAATTCTATAAAAGGGAATTTAGGGCCATTTGTGTGAGATCTTTTGTTGAATTCTGGAGCTGAATCATGAAAATTGAAAATACAAAGTGAACATGTTGAGTCCTTATCTAATGATTTAAGTCTAGGTAGAAAATTTTGTGAAATGTATGGTTTCTAAATATTTCTAAAGGATAATGGATATTTTTCGTGTCTATAGTCTCTCCATTTTGGTTTTGTATTCAAATTATTAATGAAAATCCCGATCATAGATCATTTCATTAATTGTCATCATTTTTGCTTTGGTATGTGCTTTGGTTTTAGCTACCATTCATGGAATGAGTTAAAATGCTTGAATCCAATCATGAATTCATGTGTAGGGTTGTTGGATCTGATAAGTAGGCTGTAGATTTTGGTTATAGATTTGTGAATTGAAAATTAATATCGCTTAGATCATGAGTATTCATAATTAAATAAACCTTATATTTCAATTTTCTTAGACTCCTAGCCCATAGATAATGGAACTGATCCTAACTCATTTAAGTCTTTCTCATGGCTCTAGTAACTCGACTTGAGAATAATATTTTAGGTAATCATTGATCTATCTTGAATTTATTGTGTTTTGTGTTGTTTTATATTCTCGACTTAAGTTGCAAGGTTCATTCAAGGAATTGCTAACTTCTTGGAGAATTTTAGCTTATTAGATAAGGGTGAGAATATATCTTCTTAAACATACAGTGTGCACTGGAATTGTCTGAAATAATAGAATGATACACATTGTGGGATCACCCTCCTGGGTTTTGCAGAGCCCGAAGTGCAGGAGATAAAGCCATTAGTGCAATATCTCATTAGTTGGCCACTTGTCTAGTAGATATTCGAGAATTGAGCCTAGCAAACTCATAGGTACCTATTGAGACCTGATTGGTTCGTTGTAAGAGACAACCAACACATTGAGATATGAATAGTTTACAAAATGTCAGTTTATTATGAAAAACTCCTAAAGGATTGACCTAAGGTGTCTCATGGGCACATCGATGAAGGCCTTACCTACATTCAAGCTCAGAGACCCACAATTCAATAAGGTTCTATTTTTGGATTTTTGATGTTTGACCCTTTTAGGGATATTGACGTGTTTTGGATGTTTTGGATTTTGACTTTGCAATTTTTGAATATTTTTGGATTTTAGCTATACATGATTTTGCAAATGTTTTTGGATTTTTAGCTATACAAGATTTGGATGTTTTTTATATTTTTTGATGAACATTTTATAAGTGTTTTTGGTATTTTTTATTGTGATTTCCAATAACCTTAAGATATACAAGAACCCAATATGATTCATAATGATTTTCCCCCAACATGGTGCAATGAACTACCTCAATATAGGAAAGACAAACTAACCTTAGGAATATGCCAAGTAGTACTAAAGGGAGTAAGACACTTCACAATATCAAGCTATGATATGGAAGTAGATGCGTTATGGAATAAATAGGATGAATCATGTGATGGATCGATGAGATGCAAAGAATGATAGGATATAGAGCGAAATAATAGAAGGAGGTGCCTTATTTATGTCAGGCACCTGTTTGCCAGGTTTTCACCAAGGTACTTTCTCAAAGCACCACTGAAGTAGTTTTCACAAGAGGACAATTTTTTTTTCTTTACTTTTTCAATCATTTTTCTTATTTTTGGGTATGTGCAAGATCATCATGGAAAAAATAGGTCCTTAAGTGGTGAAAAATTTGGAAAAATCAGAGTTAGGAAACTTGACGTAAAAAATTGAATAAGTTATCTATATTATTTCAAAAATATGTAAGAATAGAATCTATAGAAAATTGAATGTAGTTTCAAAACTACTAGGTTTATTTAAAAAATATGTATATTTGGTGAAAATTTGAGATTTCAATGTAGTAGTACTTAAATTTCAGGGAAAAAATAAAAATTAGGTGTCTATCTGACCACCCTAACCACAATAAAATGATAATATTTTTTTATTATATTTTAGATATAAGTAGAGGACTCATATCCCGATGTGATGCATATTTTTTTTGTAATTTTTTTCCAAGTAAATAATTAATTATGAATTTTTTATTACAACTTTTAAAAAATATAAAAAATCATATGTTTGGTCACCTTAACTTGGTCAAAACTTTGTGAAATTCAATTTTTCTTTTTTTAATCCTATAGTATGTGAAGCATAGAATGTGATACATGTTTTAGATTCAAAATATTGATATTGTTTCAAAGCTATAGATATTTTTCAATCAACCTATCAATTAGAACTTTAGTCTTAATTCAAACATAAAATGAATAATAATTATTTATTAAATTCAAAGTAAACCATAATTTATATTGGTGGAAAGTTGAGAATCTCCTTTAAAAACCCTTTTCGTTCCATCAATTTTGAGTAAAAAAAAGTTGTCAGCCACATACCCTACACATACCCATCATATCACCACTTTTTGGCCCATCATGATCCTACACATACCCTTTTTGGACTTTTATCATTTTTTATTTTTTTGTATTTTTTAGATTTACACCCTTCAAGCCTAGGCATAAATTTTTTTAAGATGCAAACTATTGGTCAGTTCCTACAAGGGTTCACCTTTAGGTGTTGACAATTGATATGCTCCTAATCCATAGCTTGTTGTGATGACAAAGGGACCTAACTAGTTATGCTCAAACTTTCCTTTATTGTCCTAATAAGGAAGATTCTTCTAATTCTGCTTTAGGATGAGATCCCCTACTTGGAAATACTACCACTTGATCTTCTTGTTATAGCTCTATTTTAGTTGGTTTTGATATACATGCAAGTGATTAAGGGCATCAAGATGACACTCATCAAAGAATTCTAACTCATTCAACCAAGATACTCTATACTCTTCATCAAAAATTAGATTCTATAATGAGACTTGCAGTGAGGGAAGCTCAACCTCAATAAGCAAGATGACTTCTAATCCATAGACCATGGAGAACATATTTTCACTTGCAGGCATGCAGATTATACGAGTTCAATAGGACCAAAGGGTGAGATTTAACTATAGATGCCAATCACAACCAGCTTCATTGATTGTTTTCTTTAGGATTTTCATAATGGTCTTGTTTGTAGCCTCATCTTGACCGTTGCCTTGAGGGTAATATAGGGTAGAGAATTAGTGTTGGATGTTGAATATTTGAAATATCTCTTACACATCTTGATTCTTGAAGGGTGTTCCATTGTCAAAGATGAGGATTTGCTAAACACCAGAACGATAGATGAGATAATTCAAGATAAACTTAACAATTTGTTTCCCCATTATGTAGGTCATTAGAATGGCTTCCACCCACTTGGTAAAGTACTCAGTGGCTATTATGATAAACTTGTGGTTGTTGGATGAGGTTGGAGTGATTTTTCCTATGAGGTCAAGCTCCCATTGTGAGAAAGGACAAGGTGTGATCATTGGTTCCAACTTCTAAGCTAGAGCATGAATCAGATCTCCATGTTGTTCACACTGGACACACTTTTGCACATATTGATGAGATTCTCTTTCCATGGTTGGCTAATAGTACCTCTTCCTTAACAACTTCTTAGCTAAAGTAACACCACTAGAATGGGAACCACATATTCCATCATGTACTTCTATTAAGGCGGTCAAGGATTCTTCTTGGTTAAGACATCATAGAGATGTCCCCTCGATTATTTGGTGGTATAAGGTATCACCTAGGATCATGAATCGAGATGCCTTTTTAACAAAGGTCTTATTAAGGTTGGAGGTGATACTAGATATGAGGGTTCGTTTGCTTAGGTAGGTGAATATATCATGATACCATGGGGATCCAAGACCAATGATGACACATGTGAATTCGGATTCAAGGATTTTTAAAGTCAGTATGAGAAGTTGTTCTACTAATTGAATTCACATTGGAGGATGTTGTGCGACATGTCTAATAATGATCCAGTTGTTTCCATGGAATTTGTTGCGTGATTCATGCGAGGAATTTTCTCAAAATTTATATCAATGAAAAGGTCCTTGAGATTATCTACCATCTTCTTATAAGGATTAAGTTTATCATCCTTAGTTTGGTAGTCATCATTGACTTGGTTGATAAACAACTATGAGTCTCCATAGAATTTCAACTCTTGTATTTTCCATTGAATTGCCATCCTTAGACTTATTATCAGAGCTTCATACTTAGCAATGTTGTTAGTACATGGAAAAAATAGGCTATATGAATTCAGAATATAATCACCTTGAGGGGTGATAATAAGAATACCCACTCCTGATCCACGTTGGGTGATCGATCCATCAAAGTAGATTTTCCATGATCTGCTACATTGACAAGGAACACTGATTCATTAAGGAATTTAAATATTAATGGATTTTTCCCATAGATAGGTGATTTTTCCAGTTGGTCTACGATCACTTTCCCTTTGATTTCCTTGCACTCTACTTACTCTATGTCAAACTTAGTCAAGATCATCACCCATTTTTCCATTTTCCCAGTGAGAGTTGCTTTGGATAACAAGTATTTTAATGGGTTGATCTTTGCAATAACCTTGATTTGATGCGATATGTAGTTTTTGAACTTTTGTGAAGAAAAAAATACTACTGAGAATTCTTTCTCAATAAATGAATAGTTCATTTCATAGCCTACCAAGGTCCTATTGATGTTGTAAATGACACTTTCCTTTCTTTTTTCATCATGTTGTGCTAGAAGAGCACCTAGTGCTACTAATGTTGCTGAGATATATAGGATTAATGGTTTGTTCGGTATTGGTGGCATGAGCACTAGAGGTGTCAATACGTAGTCCTTGATCTACCAGAAGGATTTATGACACTTCTCATTCCACTTTTAAGTTCTTCCTTTATGGAGAAGGTGCAAAATATGGTGGATTTTATCTGATAACTGTGCTATGAACCTTTTGATGGACTGCAATCTTCCTTGTAACCCTCTCATCTGTTTCAATGTTTGTGGGGGTTTCATGTCAAGGATATATTTTACTTATACTAGATCAATTTCTATCCCTCTTTGTGAGACAATATAGCTAAGAAGTTTCTCTGATGTAACCCTAAAGAAACACTTTTTCAAATTTAGTCATACCTTGTTCTCTTCAAGTCTGTCAAAGATGGGTCTTAAGACTGCTATGTGCTCACTCATTTTCTTTGATTTTTCCAAAATAACATCCACATAGTCTTCAACTATTTTTTGGATCATGTCATGAAAGATGAGTGTCATTTCTCTTTGATAGGTTGCTCCTATGTTCTTCAACCCAAATGGAATCACATTCCAACAATATGTTTCTACATGGGCAAGTGAATG
Source organism: Sequoia sempervirens (assembly GCA_007258455.2). Classification (NCBI taxonomy): domain Eukaryota; kingdom Viridiplantae; phylum Streptophyta; class Pinopsida; order Cupressales; family Cupressaceae; genus Sequoia; species Sequoia sempervirens. Next base: position 16,537 of record VDFB02172189.1, read on the forward strand.
CAAGTTTATGTTGTTCCTCCTTGGTGATCATGATTTTATTATAGCCTAAAAATCCATCCATGAGTGATAGCATTTCATGCCCTACTATTAAACCCATGATGAGGTCAATGTTAGGAAGAGGGAAATCATCCTTTGGGCATGCCTTGTTTAAGTCTCTGAAATCTATGAATATTCTTATGCCCCTAGTGGGTTTGGAGACTGGTACCAGGTGTGAAACCAACTCAAGATAAACTATCAGTCAGATAAATCCAAGTTCAAGAGGCTTTTGTAACTAAAGTTTTTCCAAGAGTTCTAACTGAGGGTGCATCTTCCTTAATTTTTGATTCACTATCTTGGCTTTAGGATATACTGCTAAGTGATGCACAACCACTTCTAGATCGATCCCTAGCCTATCTGTGTATGAACATGCAAAGTTGGTTCTTTGATCTTTCTAGAATACTGCTAGGTTCTTCTGTTCTTCATCCAATAGGGATTTAGCATAGAAAGTGTGTTGGTGTGAATAATTGTCTTGTACCTAGATAATTCACTCAATAGGTAAATTAGGGGACATATTCACATGCTTAAGTTTACTTAGGATATAAGATTCTTTCTAGAAGTCTTAATTGGATTTTCTAGAACTTATCTTATCTAGCTATATTGCTTGATTCCTAGGTAGTTAGTTGTCTCATGTCATAGGATTAAGACACTTGTCATGATCTTGTCTAATCCTATCTCTCAACCTTTCCTTTATAAGCAAGGCATCTCATGTACATTTGTGTATCAATCAATTCAATCATATTCAACCATTAATCAATCTTGCATTGTGAAGTAAGCTTTCTTGCCATTCTCTCTCTTATGGAAGTGGTTTTGGTCGTAACTATTCCTAGGGGTGTTGGGAAGTCACCATTTACTCCCACATGGTATTAGAGCTCTCCAGGTGTTACAGATTCCTTCCCAAATCTGAGGGTTATATGTTGGATTGAATATTTTTGCTGGGTGCAGATTGGGGTTTCAATAGCCTCACGGTTGAGATTAGAAGGTTTCGCAGACAAATTTTGATTGTAAATTCATCAATTTTGGGTAAATTTGTTTTTGAAGAATTTTTTTTTGCTGGGATAGCTTCCTAAGCGGTACATTTTTCCTATTTTTGCAAAAAAATAAAAATCTGTGGTATTTTATTGATAATTTTGGTCAAAATTATATTATATTTTGGGCAAAAATTCTTTATATGGTTTGGGCATATCCTAGGTGAATATACTCTGTGTCATCTACAATACTCCTGCAGTTTCGTCGACATCTTTGAGAAGATTCTCCCTACATCAGATCTGCACACCCGTACCTTAGTCGGTGTACTTTGTTGTAGTCAGCATTCATGGACTGACCATATACATCGGTTGGTCATCCATTAAGCTGACGGTTATTTTGTGGTTGGGCACATTTCAATTTTGCAGATCATCATAGTCTTCTTCCCATCGGCGGTTTAATCATTGTAAAATCTGATGGGAGGAGAGAAGAATTTGGCATAGTCTTTTGTATTGGCCGGCGTCCAAAACCTATCAATTATGACGGTGTACTCCCACTAGTTTCCACCAACAATCTTGTCAGCATCATTACTCTTTCACAGGGTACCATAGGTTAGTTCTGCTATTAATGGTACTAGTCGGCGTACTGCTATTCAGGTGCATTTACTTGACAAAGTATTTTCGTCAGATCTGGTCATTGGTGGTACCATTATCTGCCATCGGTGTACCAAGCCTTAAATCTTCGGTGCCCATCATCCTTGGCTAGTATGACCTTCATCTTGGTGGGTACAATTTCCATTTAATATCACAGGTTTATTGGGGTCCGACTTACAATTGTCGACTTATAACATTTGTTTTTTAATATTAAATTCTTTCATAGCTGACTTTGTATTTGGTTGTTCTCATTTCATTGTTTCCAAATATTATTACGCTGATTGTGTGTATGTAATGCCGATGGTTTGTGTCGATATGGCAGGGTTTTTATTTTTTCTCCAATGGTGCCATCGGTCATATGAGTGACCCCAAATTAAGCCTGGGTACCGAAAATTTGCACCGATTTAGTCTTTTGGTGACTGGTTTTTTTCCCCCATAGTGCCTTTTATAGGCCTTTTTTTCATTTTATCATAAATTTTGCATATGAAGGTCATTTTTCAGAAACGAGATATCGTCGGAAAGCTGGAAGTGTCAACTTTTCATTGGTGTAGATATTTTGTAGGGATTTTGTAGTTTTGTGCCATATTTTATAGGTTGAAGACAAATCTCAATTTTTGGCTTTCAGAATTCATATCTTTGTAAATGGGTTACTTAATTACTTTGGAGAAAGGGAAATATAGGAAATGGAGTAATTTAATACTCACTCATCTTGGTGAGAGGAATCTATTGTACTATTTGTTTAATAAAGTTCCTTGTCCTAGCACAACTGATGAGTATTGCATTTGGAAAGGCTTTAGGGCCGGTGTCTTTAGAGTTATTTTTGAAAATGTAAATGATGACTTCTTGGAGACACTTATTCACTTTGAATGTCCTCATGCTCTTTGGACTCACATTAGAGAGGTATATGAAGACCATGATTCTTCTCCATCTCTTAAAGATCCTCTTTCCAACTCAAATGTGCTTTTGCATTCTTCAGAGTTGATAACCCATGCTTGTGATCCTTTGGAGGAGATTGCAGATGCTTTAGAGGTTCTTGATTCTTCATCTTCTATTGATGAGTCATTGAGTAGTACCAGTGTTTCATTGCAGCTATCTAATAGTCTTCCTAATTGGGATTCCTATTTGAAAGACATTACTTCTTTGTTTGTGGAGTCTCACATTTCATATTTGGAGGATCAATTTGAGGGTCTATCTCTCCTATTTGATGATAGTCATGGATCCACTATTGTGACTTCATCTATGTCTTTGGAGCTTGTTCAAGATTAGTTTGTACTTGTTCCTAGTTTTTCATAGTTTGTTGTGATTGGGCATGTACTTGATTGGATTGTGGCATCATCATCATCCAAGAACTTGGCAACACATGAGCAGATTTTAGAGACACAATCTTCATACATATGGATTCCTCTTTCTACTTCCTATCTAGAATGGGAAGCATTCCTACATTTGTACTTGGCGTATCTTCTTCCTAAGGGGAGAAAAATTATTTGTAGGCATTGGATTATGTTTTGTCTGTAGACATTAACCATATTTGCAGGAGATCATACATTATGGGGGTGATATCTTATATCTCTACTTCCCTCTTATGGGGGGGGTAAATGATTGTATATACATGATGCATGTTGTCCTTGGGGGGTATCATTGAGTCCATACTGTTGATGGTGTTTTTATGCACTTTTCAACACAGGCAGTGCATAGATGCACTACCTCTCTTGAAAGACAATCTTCCACAATCGTATTGCAGAACACTATCCCAAGGTCTCTAATGTCAGGTCTTGAAAGTGCTTAGAATATCTCAGTTGTTTTATGTGATTTGTTGGAATCACAATGCGGTATTACGTAGGAAATGCAAAGCATGGATACAAATTATGGAAGTTGGATCTTGAATGGAGTTCTTAGGATGGAAAGTTATTATGCATTGGCTGTAGGTTCAAACAACAATCTTGGACTCCATTTTGTTGTTAGATTTGGCTTTACAATGTGCAATGAACCTTAGCATAGGTTAGTCATTAAAAAAAAGGAAAAGAAGGCAAGGGAGAGGGAAAGTTCCTAAGTCTGCAACTAACTTTGAATAGTGACAATGGAGTTCCTGCAATGGACAATTTCTCAAAACAATATCCCACTTAACCAGGGATTTCATAGTATCATGGAAATTGTGCTATCTTCTAAGGTTTGAAAATATTTTATCCTTCATCCACCACATACATGCATGAATCAAAGATAAATGTTTTGGAGCTACTTCGAATTCAAGTCCAGGCTAACTTTACACAGCTACCTACCATCAGCAAATAGCAAAAAGCATGGACAAAGAAATCATCAACATGGCAGGAATTTTCATAATCACCCAACAGCATTCCTAAAATCTATCCAAAGAAAGAAGATAGCTAACTAAAACAGCAATAAAACCTAATTCAAACATCTAACATTAGAGATTGAATCAAGTGACATGAGAGAAACTAAGAAAATACACCAAGTCAATGCCTTTTCTTTATAAATTTCTTCAGCATGTCTTTACAACAACTCAACTCTCTTTTTGCAAATGAGAGGAGAGCCCTATTTATAGTGCCCAAAAGATTCAATGAATGGCCAAGATTAATTCTTATTGTGTGGCCAAGATTCATTACAAAATAGGGTTTCACCTACCCCCCAATATATCACAATTTTAAAATTACATTTTGTCTCTTCCCTATTTCGTCCTCTTGCTAATGGCACTGTAGTTCTTTTGTCCTTTAGTCAATTGTTGTTTTTACTGTAGCTACTCTTTAGGAAGTTCTTCATCTTTGGCAGGGCTATCCTCCTATCCCTTGGAGGCTATGTATTTGATGAACTTGAGGACGACCTCTTGGAGTTTGTCTATTTCAATGATCTCACATCGCAGCACCTGGCAGCTCCATTCTTTTGCATTATCCTCTAGCCTTTTCCAATCCTAATCATACTTTGAGCCTTGGTCTCTGAACAGCTCTGATTGATCGAAGGTGTGGGCAGCAAAACTCAGGAATTCTATTATGATTTCTCCAGCCATCCCATCCTTCATCTTCTCATGGAAGTAGGGTTTTATCTTTTTCGGATCCATTTGTACAGTGGGCATATCATAGCCCGTCATCATATTAAGATATCGAGCATATTATGCCTGAATTTCTTTGATCCATTCCATGTTCAGATCTACCTTTCTCATGATTTGTTCCAACCTCTCCTTCCAGTTGTCAAAGTCTAAAAGCCACACATCCATCAGCCAGTGATCTTCTTTCTTAAACGCAAGCTTCTCCTCCCGTATGGCTTTAGGAAACTGAAGGATAACCTCGATCCTTGGAAAAGTGGAGTCGTAGGTTGTGGGGAAACTGGTGCAGAGCTTCTTTGTGCTCTCTAGAGGTTGCATTAGGTCCAAGAACTTGTTGGCTATTCGCATAGCCTGGCTAATTCCCATACTTCTGACGTATGAGACTTGTCAGAACCAGTCCTCTATGGTCTTCTCCAAGTTCTTTATTCTTTCCATCTTATCGATCTGTTCCTTGGAAAGTAGCTGAGGTGCGGCTGTGGATGTAGTAGGTAGGTCATCTACTAAAGACCATTGTTGTATGTAATCCGTTAAGGCTGCAACCTATGCCTTGAGCTCATCCTTCGAGATTTTATCTTGTTTTATTAGGTGCACCACTGTAGCCACTGACTCCTCAAGGTGCTCGACCTTCTGCTCTCTGGTTGTGATTCCCAAGTCAATGGTGGAGATGTTATAACCTACCCCAGCCTGGCCAATTGTGGGCGTTGCAATTTATGCCGCTTGAGAGCTGGAAGCATCCATTGTTACTCTGGATCGGACCTTGGGCTTCTTCTCCTTCTTCATCGTGATTTGGGCTCGAGCCAAGATAGCCTCTAATCTTGCCCTTGGGTCCTTCAGCATAGGGGTTTTTTCTTTGAGTTGCTTCTCCAACCACTCAGGCACAACATATTTCCCCTTGGGTGAATCGCGGTCACCCTCACCTTTCTCAGTCAATGCCAAGATCTCTGCTCTTTTTCCCTCCGTGGATTTCCCTTTCTCTTTGGTAGCATCCTCCTCCTCTTCATCGGAATCATGGACAAATACAAGGCATTTGATTGGCAGCCCGGTGGGTGGTTGTTGAATGGGACTTTCTTCTCTTGCTATTTCTTCTTCCTTCTTTTCCTCAGTACCCTTAGCCTCGGGGCCTCTAACAACATGGGCTTCACCCTTAGTTAAATCCTTTTGTCGTTGTTCTTCTGGTGACTGCCCTTCTTCATCATGCGATGACCCCTCTGCCTCTGCCCCAATGTCTTTCAGCTATTATGCCATTTCCTCCTCAAGGTCATCATCAAATATTTGAATGATTTCCTTAGCACCTGAGCCATCTTCATCGTCCCCATTCTCAGAAGAGCCCGTTTCTTCCTCATAAACCACCCTATCGATGGCTCGGTGTTCGTACTCTGGGTGCTTGTGGTACTCATCGGCCTCCTCCTCAACAGGCTTCGAGGCCTCCTACTCTCATTCCTCCAACTCCTTTGAGATTAGCATTGTGGCCTCCATAGCTGGTGGCCTTGTCGATGGTTGTGAAGGTTGATCAGTTGCAAGGACTTGTGCAAGGGCTTCCTGGAGAGTTGGATTCATTAAGATTTGGGAGAGCTCCGAGGGAGGGTTCTGCATGTGTCTTGTAAGAGCCTCGGGCATAGTGGCAGTGGAAGCAGGTGCGATTATTATTGCCAGAGGGAGTGATGTGATTGGTGACATAGTAGCAGAGGAAGAGGAGAAGTCATGGTGGAAGAGGAGTCAATAATTATCACAGACTCGGCTGGAGGCGAAGGGGCAAGATGGACAGAAATGTCCACTACTGGCGGGGATGCAGCGACCATAGCCAGGGAGGTGGGTGGTGCAACAGGAGGGGCAGAGAGAGCCAAGGGAGGCTGCAATTGACCCGCACCCTCCGTTTCTTTCTCTTGGGTTGAAGGTTGTTCTGCAACATTCCTTGCCAGTTTGAGTCTTTTGGGAGGTGAGCCTCCCGCTTCTTTCTTTGCATAAGCCTTGGGGTCTGGAGACTACTCAGTTTCTATTCCTTTTCTTTTCTTGAGCCTAGTGACTAGAGGAGACCTGGAGGCCCTGTCAGTTGAAGTGGTGGCAGCAACATCTTCTGTGACACTCGGCTCGCTTTTGAGCCCTTCATAAGTCAAGATTACTTCCTGTTGCTTTAATTGAGCCACCTGCCCATCGATCCACTCCTTGGTACGAGTTAAGACTGGCTGGGTTATGGTGTCTAGGTCATCAACCTCCTATTCATCCTAGTCAATTGATGGTATTGGTAGATTGGCGACTGCAGGGTACCTTGGATGCATGATGGTGGACTCGTCCTCATCGACTTGGTCTGGTACAGGGAATGGCTGCACCCTCCTTAGGAATTGTATAGTCATTCGAATATAGTGCCTTGCATGCACTTCCTTATCATCTTGACAGTCAGCCTAGAAATCCTCAATTTGGTGAAGATAGGCATATGCCGGCCCCAGCGCTCTCCTAACATGGCCATGTGGGTCCATCCGTGGGTGAGCAGTGTGTAGGTAGAAGTGGTAATCCTTCAATTCTTTCTTGGAGTTACCAGCACACTGGGAGGTCTGTAATTAGTACATGCCTTGGCCAAGGGTCATGGGGTAGGAGATCCCCGCTATATGCTTGTTGCTGAAGATTGCCTGCAGGTGTTGGAGCTGTCGAGAAAGCTCTAGGAGGATGATTCTGTCGTTGGGGTATTGGGGTAGCCTATTTGGCCTTTCGGTGAAGCCCTGGGCATGAATATACGTGAATTTTGGGTATTGGATATAGAGAAAGGCGTATTGCTTTAAAAGTGCTCTAGCACTATGGGAGACCCTCCTGTCGAAGTCTCCGGCAATCATTCTGATGACATGGCCAATGAAGGCATCATTAACCCTGCAGTAATCCCTCTTGAAATTCCAGTACTGGAGTTGCGGGTATTTATCATAGGCTTTGAGTCCCCGCTTTTGCCCTTGATCAGGTGCCACAAATAACCCGTTATACTGTCTTTGATCTGCCAGGGAATAGACAAGGTAGGAAGTCATATAAAACTTGGAGCTCTTCTTTATGTTGAAAAACTGCTCATGGAAGTAGTCGCTTATGATTCCTCCCCAATAGAATGAAACCTTAGTTGTGACATCCTCGTTTCCACGCAGGATCTGCTCAATGAAATATACCATCCATTCCTAAAAGTAGATGGCCGTGGGAAGACCCATAATCCTACTCAACATGGTTACCAGGTCATGGTAATCCTCATGGAAATCACTGCGGAAGAGTTCCT
>VDFB02172190.1:0-25837 GCA_007258455.2 Sequoia sempervirens
AAAATTCAGTATCGACGACCACCATCAATACAACATATGAGATGGTTGAGAAGGGTGAAGACTATGATCAATGTGAAATGCTGAGATTGCAACTTTTGGAAAATCTGTAGAAGACAAAGATTCTAAGTATGCCTTCAAGTTTGGAAATTTGATTTTTTGTTTACCATTTTTACTTTCTAAAGGATGTTCCCTGTACAAGGAACATTGTGTGGCTAAAGGATAGACATGTATCCCATCAAATCAGAGATCATTTGATGAGGTTGGGAGGCTCAAAAGCATAGAAGAATTCTCTCTGGGGTTTCTTAAAAAGTTTTAAAGAAAAGACGTAGGAAAGAGAGAGAATACCAGAGCATGTTGAAAAAAAAAAGAATGGCATTATTTTTATGGTAAGTAAAAATTGTTGCATAATGGATGTTGTTGAACCTAGAACTGTGTGGATCCTAGAAATGGGATATCAGGTTGAAGGAGATGTAATAATCAGTTTGGTTGACCTTATGTTATGGAAACCTAGGGAAACATCTTAGGAGTGGTATGGCATCTATGAGGAGAAATCCATGGAGGTGCATTTAAAGCAAAGACAAAAATATATTTAAAGAAGATTGTTGAGAAGATGACCTCAATAGTTGCGGAGGCAATGTGCCTCACAAAAGAACAAGTTGAGAAGGAAAAATCCATGTCTAGCTCATTGAGAGAATCATCAAGTATCTTAATATCTTGTAGAACAACTACCACTCCTTCAGTTGCTCCAAAGTCCTTCGTGACTAAGTTTGTAGTAGGAGACAAAAGAAAAGTTTCTGAAAGTGCTCCGATGAAGGAGAACACACCTCTGACAACATATCCAATTGGCCTTGCAAAGAGAAGGGTAAAACAAAAGCTACAAGGGAAAAGCATATGGGTGTGAATGTGGAAGATGAAGAAGAAGAAGAAGGACCACAATTGGTTCGAAAGAGGAAATTAGAAGCTTCAGAAGGTGAAGCAAGTACAAAGAAACAAAATATTGATATTGTCAATACCGACAGTGAGCCTGAGATTGAAATAGAAAAATAAAGCTACAAAATAAAAATGAGGGAGAAGCCCAAATCTGGCAAAGAGAAAAAGACATTGGATGACAAAAGGAAGAAGAAGAAAAAGACTTTGGAAAGAGCACAAACCTATGAAACTCGATGCTTTTTTCAATGGGATTGATGACAATGAGATGTTAGGAGAAACTAAATATATTGCCTTGTACACTACTGTTGATGACATAGATAAGGCTACCATTGATGAAGCTATTGTAAAGTATATTATTACTTTTGAAGTTAATATGAAGAATATTGAGAAGCAATTGCTTGAAGAATTAAGGAATGCACTATATGCAAGAAGATAGGAGGTAATTGATAAAGAGGGAAAGTTGAGAGAATTTTCTATGGAAAAGATTAGTGGACCTCTATAAAATGAAAAAAAAAGCCACATTGGCTCAAGTGTATAATAGGAAATTTTGAACTAAGCAAAGGGTAACCATGCTTTTGAGTAGAGATCAAAATGTTCTTGAGAGGCTCCAAAATGAGTCTGTAGAGAAGGTTTTTTGAGTTGGCAAAAAGTTTAGGAATGACCGCAAACATAGAAGATTGAATGCATGATTACATGCCAACTCCAAAAATGAAGATTGCAAAGGAAGTACAACAAGAAGATACTCAACATGAGCATAGGGTTGAAGAGGATGTGGAAAAGGATATTCTTCCAGAAGTGGAAAAAAATGTTACAAAGGAAAGAGTTACCAGTGAAAATGAAACTACAAATAAAGATGTTATTGATAATGCTCCTCCAGTAGGAGAAAACACCACTATAGAGGTAAAAGCTATACAAACATAAAATGAGGATACACAAAAAATGATGATATGCAAAAGTCTGAGGATTCACAAGGCAACTCAGAGATAAATATGGCTTCAGATAACAAGGATCAATTTGTCAATGAAGAGAAAGAGGATGAAGATACAAAAAATGATGATATGCAAAAGTCTAAGGATTCATTTGATATAAAGGAGAAGGATGAGGAGACATTGGTTAATACTGGTGACAAAGAAAAGACTTTGAAGGAAAATGTTGTAGAAGATAAAGCAAAGTTAGTTGGAGAATCCTTTGGTTGCTCTAGAGATCCTTTGAAAAATTTGCTAAGTATGCAATTAATGTTTCAACCGGTAGTATCTGCCCAAATATTGCAACTTCTTATGCAATAGGGGCATGTAGAAATGTACAAATCTGTCTGCTGCACAAGCTTCAATTGCATGATGTGTTTCATTCTTCTGTACAGAAATAAATTTTTGAGACACATCAAAAGAGTGGAGAGATGATTGATGAAGCAGTAAAGATTCTACAGGAGAGCATATTCGGAGTAAGTATTGATAACTCTCTATTCGGTATGGAGAATCTAAAGTTTTACGATTCCTTTAAAAGAGTATTCTAGTGGATTAAAGGTGAACTTGGAGAAGGAGATGGAAAAAGGTAAATGAGAGAGATTATTGGACTGATTGAGAAGTATGCTTATCCACACACAACAAAATTTCAAGATAATCTCAAAGGGTGTATAGGATTTCTTGGTGGAAGATAGAATGTTTATTTCAATTCTGCATGAAATGGTAAAGAAATTTTATTACAAAGACCATAAAAGTTGAGGATGGACTCAATTGAGTCCCCAGCGAGACTCAAAACCTTTGGTGCTTATGATCCTAACACAAGATTTGAATGGAAGCACAAGGTCTGCTATAGAAAATTTACATGAGTAGTTTTTCCAACAAGAGTTCAAAAGGAGAGTTATAATGCGGTTTGGTCATCTTAATGATACGAGTGAATTCAATTCATTCCTATCTCGGTGCTTGGATGAAGTCATTATTGAAATATGCGTGAATTATACTAAAACAAACACACTTAGATGGGAAGTATGATATTAAAGAACCTATCTAAATCATACATAGTTCAATAACAAAATTCTCTAAAAACTTCGCATCCTCCTCTAATCTTAAATGTTTTGGCCATTTGTGCTCTCAGATTTTATTCTACTCAAATCCCTGAGATGTCATTTAAGAAACGAGTAGCCTATCCATTTACAATCAGATTATAAACCTACATCTATATGATTAAAAGATTCAGCTGCATGAAATGATAATTAAACATGGTGAAATGAGAAAATATGCACAAAGTGATATGAAGTGGAAGAAAATGCAAGCTATGCTAATGCTAATGAGATTTAGAATTGATTCTACATGTTGAATTAAACTATGAAATTCCTAAAGGAGCCATGATCCAAATCCAAATTGATAACTAATCCTAAATGCTAAGCTGAAATGCAAATGAAGCTCTAAAAACTCAAGCAAAATTCTGCAAAGTAAGATTATGCAATTTCTCCTTACAAAAAAGTTGTAAATTGGGCCCAATTTATAGAATTTTCCAAGGCATTGGGTGAGTTGGAAGCCATGAGTGATCAATATTTAATTTGGAGAATCCGACGAAGAAGAATGAAGAGGATGTAGAAAACAAGGTAAATGTTCCCTTTAATAAAACCATTTTGCCAAGTGCAAGAGGGAATCATTTGGAGGATGAAGCCATGTGTCTTGTAGGTTGTTAAATTTGTTTGAGAGTAAATATCGAATTTAGAAAATAAAGATAATTATTTTCATGTGACACACGGTGAGTTGGAGGGTGAGGTGGAAGGTGGTTAGAAAAGTATGTAGAAATGTGATGGAATTCAAATTTAAAAGTTTGAATTAAGTGAGAGGGAAGTTAATTATAATGAAACAAATTATTTAGACTTGCTCATTTTAATTAAATCATGAAAGAGGTGATTTGGAGTAGAAGAATTAAGAGGAACAAAACTATATAAATAAATTTGATTTATTTATATAGTAGAGGAATAAAAATTTATTAATTAAATAATCAATATTTAATTAATATTCTCTAGACCAATTTTGAGTGTATACATTTTCAGCTCTTTGAAGTGATAATAAATGTTTACACATTACTTCAAAGAAAAAAATTTGAATGCTGCTAATAATTTTAATAATGCCCCGGACAGTGTTCTCAGAGGATTTATGACTATATGCCCCCTTGGGAGATAAATTGAGAAATTTTTGATGAAATTTTTTTTGGATGATTTTTGAAAATTTCAATTGATTTATGAAGGTGATGATGATAAAATCCTGATTTGATGGTATTCTAGCGATTTATCTCCTGATATGAAAGATTTCAAGCTACCCCAATTAATTGTCTCTCAAAGAAATTAAAATAATGCCACCAAAATCACTCCCTTTTAATTACCTTTATTAAGAGGTAAAAAGTAAAATGGAGTTCATTTGTGCTAATTGCATTTTGAAAATTTATTGGAGGGAGAAATCATTTTGGAGCTTCTGAGCAAGATGGTGATCCCTCTGCAGTGTCATCGATTGGAGTGGGTATGACGGCATAATCGGCCAGCGAGATATGAATCTCTGGTAAGAATTTTGAAACCTTGCTTTGTGATTTGAAAATGATTTTTTGTCACATTTTTCAATTCAAATTTTAAAATTGTAAAATGTTTTAGTGCTTTTGAAGTTTTTCATGGCATCCAGATTAGGAGTTTTGGTGTGTTTGCCAAAAGTTTTGGCACCTCCAAAATCTATTTTGGCACCTAGGAGATCCAAAATGGCACTTCCAAGCGACCAAGGGTCAATTTTAGGGTTTTGGCGCTTCGATGCCCTGTTCCAGCGCTTTCAGCTGAAATGACATTTTTTCCCCTTTTCTTCGGCGCTTTTAATTGAAATGGCACCTCAGCGTGATTTTCTGATGTATCTATCAAAAATGGTGCCTCCAAGTCACATAATGGCGCGTTCACCCGAAATGGCGCCTCCACGATCTGTTTTGGCACTTTCAAGATAGAATGAATATGTTTGCTATTTTCTCCCTGAATTTTGATGTTTAATCGCTTTCAGCTGTTGATTAAGTTTTTGATGATAGGATAGATGATGTAGTTACCTCATGATAGGAAAGATGCACTAATGATGATGTTGTTTTGATCTCATGATAGGTGAGAGTAAAAACAAAAATGTTGACAAGATTTGATGAAAATATCAATAAGATTGATAGGTTGATTAATTTTGATGTTTGATCGGTTTGTTGATTTTTCTTTGAGATGCTAATTTGTGATGTTTTCAAAATGATAGGAAACTAATTTAGATAATCTTCAGTCTTGAGAGAAATTTCCATTGACATGGGAGATGATACCACAACTGTCTCACATCGAGAGAGACATTGTTGAGATATGTGGTTTATCCTCACTGATTGATATGCCCCGGGTTAGGACTAACCAGGGATTGTTGACAACACTAGTGGAGAGGTGGCATAGCGACCACAACACTTTCCATCTACCCACTAGAGAGATGACTATCACACCAGAGGATGTGTACAAGATTTTTTGGATTCTCGTGGTTGATGACATTGTGACCTATGGCTCGACTGAGCAGGGAGGTATAAATGTGTTACGCCGACTTTTTCATGATGATTAGATTTTTGGATGCTGGATGCCATGGTTAGAGATATTTTACAATGATGTACCTTTGCCTTCTGTTCTTGTGGGATTTGTCGATGGCTTTATATGTCCCGAAAAGAGGCAAAAGGGGTTTTTTGTTGGTTGGGGGTGTACACTGGAGCAGATGGTTTAGTTTGGGACCTACTTTTCTTGGGGGTCATGCATGCTTGCTCACCTATATCATGATTTGCACCAAGTGGTATATCTGGGAGGAGCTAGCTTGTCTTTCGAGGTCACATTACTCCAGATTTGGGCTTGGGAGCACATTGTAGTTACACGGCCTAAGACTGATAGATTCTGACCATTCGAGAGGCCATACATTTATTGCTATGTCGGCATAGTTGTCCAGCATAAGTTGGTCAAACTAGAGTATTGGCAATGAGCTCTCGATGATTTGGATGCAATCATCTGGTGGCCATATGAGGATTGTGAGTAGTGGGCAGAGGGCCATCTGGAGGTTCCCTATTTTATGATAGCCAGATATCTTATTAGGCAAACTCCATACATCATTGAGATATTTTTGCTATTGAGGGTACTAAGACAGTATGGTCGAGTCTAGGGGATGCTGCAGGGATCGGCCCTGTATGCCCACAAGCAGTAGGATGTTACAGAGTGGGGATTAATGTTGTCCTACGATGCTGTGCGTGAGGAGTTCATACACTTACAACCAGTGCTATGGGACTATCATTCGAAGATAGTTGAGGGTTACAAGAGTGATGAGTACATGACATATTGTGGTCAACATTCATTTTTGAGGATTTTGAGGCCTGATGAGCCCATGCTTCCATTTGAGGATGACGAGGACAGACCAGCCAGACGGAGATGAGGTAGGGATGGCGGGGGTAAGGAGGAGGGAGAGGAGGGTGATGATGGTGATGGAGGGGATGACAGGGGAGGAGGTGGAGGAGATGACAGAGGAGGAGGGGATGGAGGAGGTGGTGTACATCCCGGTTTTGACATCAAAGTGCCTCACAAGAGGAAATCCTTGGTGGCAGCATCACATTAGTGTGTACACATACACCTGCCTTCCTAGCAGCATTAGTCTCAGATCATTTCCTTACACACACAGGTCCAGACTATTCAGGGATAGCTTACATAGTTATAGGGGAAATTGTAGACATAGACCTAGTTGTTGACCCAAGTGCAGGCACAACTCTTACAGGCATAGGGTCAGATTCAAACTTTGACAACCAAGAGAGATGCTACCCGATAGTAGTTGGAAGATCTATAGGGTTAGGGATAGACATAGGGACAAGAACAGGGACATGTTACAACACTAACTACAGAGAGAGATCCTCTGAGACAATGGGTTGATTAGGCAGAGGCCATTACAGAGAGGTTACAACAGGCTACTACGGCCACGAGAGCTATAGATTATTTTAGGGAGATACACCACACTTCTCAGGAGCTTTAGTTTTATAGAGATTGATATCATGAGTTGATCCCACCTGAGTGGGGACAAATATTTACCCAGTCTCAGACCAATAGATCTCAGTCTCAGATAGTGAGCATGGGTGTGACACACCAATTACTAGGGGATCAAAGAGATCCAGGTTCGGGTCCCTCAGGTGCAGTAGGAGGTACGGGTTCAGTGAGGCCAGCAGTGTCGTGAGGCAGCACTACATAGTTTCAGTCATTTTATGCTATGCCATGATGTATACACTAACTTTTGATGATATCACCCTTTGATGTTGTATTTCTTGACATTCAGATATCCTTGTACATTTGACATATTTTGGAGATATATATGCAGTGATGATGATGATCCTATGTGTTTATGCATTGATTTATGATGGATGCATTTAATTTCCATGTCCCCTATGTTATGCGATGCTTTATGATGATGATATTATATGCCATGGATGCAATACGTGTTATGATCCTAGGGTTTTATGAAAATGTCTACATGTTGTTTTTGTATTTTTCTAATGCAATGATGTATGATGCAATGGATGTTAATGCAAAGATGAATGAACCTAATAATGAATAACTTTATATGATTCCATGGATGCATGATATGCATGGTAACCTATGTTTTTGTATTTTCTGATGCAAATATTATGATCTAAGGCATATATTTTATATGCGTCAATGTCTAAGATGCATTTCTAAATGTATATGGATGAAAGTGATATGATCAATGCATTTGTTTTTCTTGGATTTTTCATGATGCAAATATATGATTAATGACCTAAATGAATGTCTAAATGATATGATAATGCTATGATTTATGTCCAAATGCTCATTCCTCTAAATGATGTTTTTGGTAATGTCAAATGTACTCAATCTATTAATGATAGAAATAACACCAGCCTTGGAAAAATCTTTGAATTCCATTACAGCCACCGATATGAATGCAACCTAGATATGCAATGCTTAACAATGCAATAGTGACATCCTAGTGATATATTGTGCTTATTGTCATCATTGAGCCCTTAAAAAATGTTGAAAGTGAGTACAAACATCGATGGTAAAATTAAACCATGATGACTTGAGTACTACTTCCATGACATTTGATCATGCAAGTTAACACAAGTATCTAGGTATAATTAGACCAAGATGACCTCAATATCCTTTGCGTAAACATACAAGAATTAACCATTTGCCTATGTGAATATGGAAAGTCATCAGTGATACTTTGTAGAGCACGTCCCACGATGACTCCCATAGTAATAATGATTAACTCATAGGCAGTAGACAAAGAAAAATATCATTCTCGATCATAGCTTTTCTAGTTCTCTAACATCCTTGAATTGATCCTAAGAAATGATAACATCAATCATACTACAAAAAAATTCCAATATTTGTGTGAAAGTGTTAAAACCGTGATTCAGAATAGCATCATCCTTGTAACCGTGATTTTTCGCTGTTTTTGGGTTTTTTGAATTTTCTGATTTTTAGGTGTTTTCTAAAATTTTGACCAAGAACCTAACCTAAAGGCCTATCCTAGGGGCCTTAGGGGCTGATCAAAGATTATCCTTGCCTAATTTATACATGCAAAGACCACGTAGTTCGACCTACTCGACCGATTTACAGGACCAAGATATGAATACACACTTAATTACAATGAAGTGCGACAACACAATTCGACAAGGTGACTCTTTTTTTGGATTTTTTGGATTTTTGACCTTTTTACTAATTTTATGACGTGACAAGGATGTTTGATGCGTGTCCGATGGTGATTGATGTTCTATGTTCTATTTCACTATGATCAATGTTTTCATTGTGTTTATCTTCATGATGTTTGTCTATTGCTTCAAGCTCAATAGTTGTTGCCCCTAGTGAGGTTAGTATTTTTCCCCCAGTGGAAACAAGCCAATTTATATGGATATGCACAATGTTCAAGAAGCTAAGGTGAGACGGGATTGGCGTAGCAAGGTATGCATATGTAGCTCGAATGAAGGATGTGGATGGTAATGGTACCAAGCCAGAGATCAACACACATTCCCATAGAGGAAGAAGCTAGTCTGTCACAAATAGCACCCGTTACTAGGTTTTCACCACTTGCTTTTATTGCACTTTTTCAAATTTTATGATTTTTTTTATCGTTTTGCATTTTTTTGATTTTTTTGTATTTTTTCCCTTTTTTTGATTTTTTTTTTGCTGTCACCTAGATGCATGTTTGCTAGTTTTTCACCAGGGTACCCATTTTTTCAGGACATTTTCTGATGTTTTTGGATTTTTTCAAGCCTTTTACAAATGCAGTGGTTGACCTATGCATAGAATTTCTTAAGATGAAGATTGTTCATGGGTTCCTCAAACTGATCCCCTTCTGGCGTGGACAACTAATATGCTCCTGAACCATAAGCTGATACAATGACAAAGGCCCCCAACCAATTTGGTTCAAACTTTCCTTTCTTCTCTCTGTCTTGTTGATTACGGGGGTTCTCCTTCAACACTAAGTCATCAACTTGGAATGTTTTGGGTTTGACCTTGTGATTGTAACTTCTGGACATATGTTGTTGGTAGGCTTTTAGGTGATTCACTACATGTTGGTGTTTCTCATCTAATAATTTTAGTTCTTGCAATCTCGATACCCAATAGTCTTCATCATAGATGATACCTTTCAAAGAAATCCAGAGTGATGGTATTTCAACTTCAATAGGTATAATGGCCTCAGCTTCATACACCAAAGCATATGGTGTACTCCTCTTAGTGTGTGAATACTGGTGCGGTATGCCCACAAAGCAGGGTTCAATTTAATGTGCCAATCACATCTCGCGTCATTGGCAGTTTTCTTCAAAATCTTCAGAATAGTCTTGTTGGAAGCCTCTACTTGAGCATTCCCCTAGGGATAATATGGTGTAGAGAAGAAATGTTGGATATTGAACTTCTCACACAATTCTTACACATCTTGATTTTTGAATGGTCTTCCATTGTCAGTGACTATGCATTGGGGAATGTCGTCTTGACAAATGATGTAGTTGAGGATGAATGATGAAATCTGCTTTACGGTGATGGTTAAAGGGACAACATAAATTAATTTTGTGAAGTATTCTGTAGTAGTGATGATAAAATTGTGTCAATTTGATGATGATGGATGAATTTTACCAACAAGATCTAGTCCCCATTGACAAAATGGCAATGTGGATGCAAAAGGTTGAAGTTCTCGTGCTGGTGCATGGATGAGATTGTTGTGAATCTGACATTTTTGACATTTCTTCACAAACTGAAAAGACTCCTTTACCATAGTTGGCCAATAATATCCTAATCGAAGAAGTTTCTTGGCTAAGGTTAGGCCACTTGAATGTGTTAAGTAGACACCCTCATTGACTTCTCATAAATCCGTTTCAGACTCATCGCATTCTAGACATCGTAAGAGAGTTCTGTCTAGACCTCTTCGGTATAGTACATCTGCTATAAGTGTATGTCAGGTGGCTCGGCGAATGAGATTGAATTTTTGGTTTCATGGAAATTTAGGTGGAAGAGTGTTATCTTTCAGGTAGGTATAAATCTCACTATAGATTGAGGTATTGGTATCAAATATGTGACAAATAACATGGGATTCAGTATCATCATAGGTAGGGGAAAATAGTTGTTCCACCAAGAACTCGTAACGACTTCTTTTCTTTGGAATTTGTAACAAGGAAGCAATAGTAGCCATGGCATCAATGACTTTATTGTCCACTCTTGAAATATGCTCAAATTTGATATCCACAAAATATTTCTTGAAATCGTCTAACATTCTCTTGTAAGGCATCAATTTGTCATCTCTTGTTTGATAATCATCATTGACTTGGTTAATGACCAATTGAGAATCCCCATACACTTGCAATTCTGGGACCTTCCATTCTATAGTTGTTTTGATGCCAATGATTAATGCTTCATATTCTGCCATGTTGTTGGTACAAGGGAGCATCAGTCTGTATGATTTTGGTATAGTATGTCCTTGTGGAGTGACAAATAGGATTCTAGCTCCTGATCCGTGTTGGGTATGTGATCCATCAAAGTATAGTGTCCATTGTTTCGCAGCCACAACAAGAACATCTACATCTGGAATTCAATGTGTAAAGGATTATTATCTGGTAAAGGTGCCTCCACTAACTGATCAACAATTGCTTGTCCTTTTATCACCTTCCTATCTACATATTGGATATTAAATTCACTGAGTATCATAACCCATTTAGCCAATCTCCCTATTAGGTTTGCTTTACTGAGGAGATATTTGACATGATCAATTTTAGCTATCAACTTGATGGTGTGAGTTAGCATGTAGTGTCGTAGTTGTAGAGTAGCAAATACTACTGCTAGACAGGACTTTTCAAAGGAGGTATAGTTGATCTCATAGCCATTTAACATCCTGCTGATGTAATAAACTGCTCATTCCTTTCCCATTGAATCTTCTTGTGCTAATAGGGCTTCTAATGATGTCTCTGTTGTACCAATATATAATAGTAGTGGCTTCCCTTTTGATGGTGGTACTAAGACATGCAGATTCATTAAATATTGTTTCAAATGGTTGAAGGCTCCTTCACATTGTTCATCCCATTGGAAAGAAACATTTTTACGCAGTAAGTGAGTGAAGGGATGGGTCTTGTCTTCCAGTTGTGAAATGAATCTATGGATTGAATGAAACCTTCCTTGTAGGGAACAAAGTTGACTGATGTTCTTTGGTGGTGGAATTTCCATAATAGCCTTGACTTTGGTTGGGTCCACCTCAATTCCTTTTTCTGATACAATGTAACCTAGGAGTTTTGCTGACGTCACTCCAAACACACATTTCTTGGGATTTAGTTGCACATTGAATTTTTCTAGTTTGGTGAAAATTTAATCTAGGATCCCCTAATGCCCTTCCCTAGTATATGATTTTTCCAATAAATCGTCCACATAGTCTTCCGTGAAAGTATGCATCATATCATGAAAAAATGTTGTCATGGCACATTGATAGGTAGCTCCTACATTTGTCAAACTAAATGGTATAACATTCCAACAAAAGGTTCCCCATGGACAAGTAAAGGAAATTTTATCTTGATCTTCTAGGGCTATCTTGATTTGATTATACCCAGAAAAGCCATCCATCAGTGACAACATACCATGTCTTGTCATCAAATCTACTATGATATCTATATTGGGCATAGGAAAATCATCCTTAGGACAAGCTTTGTTAAGATCCCAAAAATCTATGCAGATGCGAATACTGTTGTCAGGCTTTGAAATTGGTACTATAGTGGAGATCCACTCAGTATAGTCAATGGGTCTAATGAATCCAACATCTAACAATTTCTTTAGCACTACCTTTACCAATAAGGTGATATGGGGATGCATCTTTCTCAACTTCTGCTTGATTGGTTTCACTCCTGGAGGTAATTATAGATGGTGCATGATGAGTTATGGATCGATTCTCGAAATGTCGGCATATGACCACATAAAGTTGATTTGTTTCTCCATGAAATTTTTTAGAAAGCTTGGCTTTTCCTGATTTGTTAATGATGCTGCTAAATGGATATTCTTCACCGTGTCTTCATTGCCAATGTTCACAGACTGTGTGGGTTCAATCAAAACCTTTGACCTTTCCTGAAAATGTTTTGGGAGAGTATCAAATCTTCCATCCTTTGACGCCTCAGAAAGGTTTTCACCATTGGATGCACTCTTTTTTTTACTTTTTCTAGATCTGGTATTGCCATTGAATGGTTTTCAATAGCAGATCTATTTCCTGTATTATTCATTTTGCAGCTGGATGATTTGATACTCCCCTATATGGAAGCCTTGTCATAATTTTCATTGATGGAATCTATTTCGGGATCATTGGCACAGGGGAAATTGACGATGGCGTCATCATTCAAAAATGTATGGATGTCAAATGGCTCAGTTAGGTCCCAATCTATAAGCTTAGGATGCACTAAAGGTAAGCAGTCACCAAACGGGTCAAGATCGGAAATGGTAAGGGTTCAGATAGCAATGTATTCAATTTTTCCAATAGAAAAATTGAGGTCTAGAAGGTAACTCTCTTCCGAATTATCTATTTCACTTCGAGTTGAATTGTCTACACTAGAATCATCAAGGTGTTGTGATCCAAATTGAAACGATCTAGAACCTGACCCTTGTCCTTCTTCAAGTAGGGATGCATATTTATGTACTACATCAATGTCCTTGTCATGGCATGACTCTTCTGATAGTGAATCCCACTCATATTCATTGGAATCAGTCTCATGTTCTTCATTGGCTTGTAACTGTAGGATTCTTTCAACCATCTTTTCTTTTGCGTCCTTTTTATAACCCAATCCATTCTTGTCTTTTGGATTGATTAAAATGGGTTGAATTGGTTCTATGATTCGCTCTTTTATTTTACCCACAGGACCTTTCCCTTCATATCCCATCTTTTCCAAGATAGTGAAACCTTTTCCATATTTAGTTGTTTGCACAGTTGTAGTTGCTACCTGGGATTCTTCTTCCTCTTTATAAAGCTAGTTTAGGATGTCTTTGTCTTCTACTTCATCAAAGCTAGTGCTCTCTTTTATGAACTATCCATCAAATTTAGTAAATGGTTGTGGAGTTTGTTGTGTTGATGTAGAGGGTTGTCCATAATCTTTTGGAGAAGAAAAGTGTGAAAGAAATAAGGACCGTTCAAAGAAGTATTCACCAACACCTTTGTCTTTGATTTGGAAATTTTCATCAAATTGTTTCGACAAGGAATTCAGTTGTGTTTTAGGATTTGAGGAGGTGGATCGAGCAGCTTCTTCATTCTTCTCAGATTGTTTAGACATGGAATTGGATTGACTATCACGATTTTCGGAAATGACCAACGGTTTGGGTGAGGAACTTGTCTGGCCCTGATCACTGGAAGTAGTGGGAATGGAAGCTTCTATATTATGAAGTACAAAGACATCTTGGACAGATTTTAGGGTATTGCAATACTGGGGACTATTTGAATCAGCTGAAATGGTAATTTCTTGACCACCACAAGGAAATTTTAGACACTGGTGATATGTTGAAGGAACCGCTTGCATCTCATGAATCCATGGTCAACCCAATAGTATGTTATAGGTCAAATCCTTGTCTAATACTTGGCAGATTACATCTTTCTAGATTGGTCCCACTTGAATAGGTAAGATGATTAACCCTTGTGAAGCTCTTTCCTCATCATCATATGATTTTATTGTAATCTTTTTCTTTGAATCAATTACATTCTCAGAAAATCCCAAGGCAAGAACAAGTTTTAAAGTATATATATTTAGGCTAGCTCCTCCATCTATTAGGATGCATTTGACATGATGTTTATGGATTAGGACTTCAATTTGGAGAGCAACATTGTGGGGATGAGAAATGGATGCGTCATCATTTTCTGAAAAGGATGGGAAATGTGGCGTGGTTAAATGTCCCACCATGGCTTCGAATTTACAAACTTCCAGATTCATTGGCACCTTTGTGTCCACTAGGGCCTTTTTCGAGATCTCTTTGTGGGCACATTAAATTTTGAGAAATTCCAATATTGATATCTATGCAGGGATATTTTGTAATTGGTCTACTATGTTGTATTGATTGGGCGATGCTATAGATGTTTTAGATGGACCTCCTTTTAAGACATATTTGGCATGTGCTCTTGTTGTCGCATTCACTGGTACATTGTCTTGTTTCCCATTGATTTTGATGACATTGATTTGAGTATCATTTGCATTCATGTCTGGTTGGATGTCATTGATTTGATTTTCAATGATAATAATGTCTTGTTCTTGTTCGATTGGAACGTCATAGATCATATCATCATTTGCAGTAATGTTTTGGCTATCATGAGTTTCAATGGTATTCATTTGTTTTTTCGCCACTGAGATATGGTTTATAACAATATCATGGACATAGTTTATGTTCTATTCCTTGTTATTCATCGTAGAGGACTCCCCTTTTTTGTAGTTCGGTAAGGGATTTTTGAATGCTATATGATCTGCATTTGTTTGGAGTCCCTTTATTCGTATGCTTTTGGCATCTATGAAGTCTTGTATTTTATGTTTCAATTACATGTAGCAATTTGTTAGGTGACCTTTGCATCGATGAAATTCACAGTAATGGGAATCATTCCAGCATGATGATTTTACTTTGGGTTTGAATCCTCGAGTGTCAGGTAGTGTTATGAGGTTATTTTCAAGAAGTTCTCTCAATGCAGATTTGTGTGATTCACCCAAAGGAGTGAATTTTATGTGGTTTGACTGTGTTTGATATGGTAGAAATTTTGATGGGATGTAACTTTTATTGTGTCCACTTTGGTTATTAGACGAGTTGAAATTTTGATTAGTTCTTTGATTGATGTTTTGATCCAACTTGGTTGAGGTTCTTGACAAGTTGAAGATCGGTTTGGCATTATATGTTTCAACATTACCATCGTTAGCATTTTTGTTACTTGTCCAAAATTTGGGTTTTTCATTGTTATGATGGTTAGATGAACTAGCATTGTTTGATCCTTCATTGTGAATTTTCAACACCCCTCTTTTGACTAAGGCTTCTTCGATTTTGACACCATTTTCTACCATCTTCTCAAAGCTAGGAGGACATTGCAATTGCAACCTATAACTCATTTCACTGTTAAGGTTATCGATACAAATTTCCATCTTTTCTTGTTCGGTTATGGGACAAGAATAACGAGCGAATAACCTTCTCCAACTTTGGAGGAATACAAGAAAATATTCTCCTTATTTTTTTTTGGTATTACAAAGGTCCTTCACGGTTATCTCATGTGCAATGTTATCGGAATATTGCATAATGAATCTGTTGACAAGTTCTTGGAAGGATTTTATGCCTGGTTGCAACTTTGAGAACCATTCCATGCAATGACCTCCTAGACTATGAGGAAAGAGTCTCATTAAGTTTGTGTCCTCATGGGAGAATTCAAGACTCATTGTTCAAAATTCTCACATGTGATCTATAGGGTCTGATTTCTTGTTATATTTGTCGTATTTTGGAAATTCATAGTTTTGAGGAAATGATATCATTATGATATTGCTATCAGGATTCAACCATGTAGTTTCGAGTCAAACTCATTGACCCATGTTTCATGAGTAGTGGTTCAACGGAACCCATCTCTCATGATATCGAATGGCCCACTTAGCACTCATTGCATCTAGGTGAAGCACTAGTTCATCCCGGGAGGTCACCCATCCCGGTACTGCTCCAGCTCAAGCGCGCTTAACTAGGGAGTTTTCTCCAAGGTTAAGCCCGCTTGAGTTGTTACCCCATTTTCAAAACCTTCAGCAAGTGTTGTGCCTTATGAACCATTCATTATAGAGCCCCTTTAGCTCATCAATTGATAAGTAGGAGGTATTTTTCCACAGCGTGTCAAATTATGATATTGCTATCAGGATTCAACCGTGTAGTTTCGAGTCAAACTCATTGACCCATGTTTCATGAGTAGTGGTTCAATGAAACCCATCTCTCATGATATCGAATGGTCCACTTAGCACTCATTGCATCTAGGTGATGCTCACAGAGGTGAAGCACTGGTTTGTCCCGGGAGGTCACCCATCCTGGTACTGCTCTAGCTCAAGCACGCTTAACTAGGGAGTTTTCTCCAAGGTTAAGCCCGCTTGAGTTGTTACCCCATTTGCAAAACCTTCAGCAAGTGTTGTGCCTTATGAACCATTCATTATAGAGCCCCTTTAGCTCATCAATTGATAAGTGTTGGTATCATGTTTAACCTTCTATCAAAGAGATAAGGACAAATGTCTTACAACAAGTATCTTTTTGGAGTCCCTCCTTACATATCTTGAAGTTATTGTTGAAGGTTTTGCATCTAATTTGTCAAGGTAGTCATTTGATCGGCAGTAAGCATTTCAGTTTCAGTTTTCTTTGGGATACTCTTCAATTTGTTAACATCAAAATCATTAGGCAACTTAGCCCCTTGGTTGGCTAACATCAAAAGGTATTTCTCCCCATCTTTTTCAAAGACTTTTTCTAGGAATCTATGGAAATTAGGGTCTTTATTTTCTTGTTTGACATCTTCTTTTGTTATCTCATCTGTTTCTTTTTGGGAAATCTTATGAAAAGGATTTTCCTCTGGTTCAACCATGGTATGTGGAGGTTCAATTTCTTTGTGCTTAAGTTTTTGTTTATGGGACCTTGTTTAAGTGGGAATGCAAGTGACTAAGGTTTGCTAAATTTTGATTGTTATTTGAGAGTGCCAAGGAAATAACTAGGTTGAATAGAATGATGAATTCTATTGTTGTAACTAAGGTGATAAAATTTGATACAAAGTGTATTGTTTCCAAGATGAAGAATAAAAACCTTCATGGGGAAACTCAACTTGACAATCAAATTTTGGATGTTGATGATGATGGGAACTTTTAGATGTTTGATCAAAGTTTAGGTAAAATGTTTCACTTGGATAAGCCAATTTTAACAAAGTTTTGGACTCTAAAGGATAATTCCAAAATTGAGGAGATTTTGAAATTTTGGTTGCAATCATGAAATGGTGAGAAATTTCCTTTCCTAGACAAGATGTTTGAATCTTTGGAAGAGTCTTGGATTTTGGCAATAATAAAATGAATATAAACCAGGGTTTTTCTTGGAAGCTTTTCTATAAAAAATGAAGAGCAATTTGTCTCTAAAGTCATAAAGCATGGAAAGACGTTTTTGATGTTCCTTCAGATTAAGAGTTATGGGTTTTGGTTTTTGAATTTTAATTTTTCATGAAGCCATTGGGTAAAAACCATGTTTAGACTCTTGTTAAGGTTGCAAATGGTTCTGAATTGCAAAACTGCTTGAATTCTGGTTTCAAAATGATGGATGGGAATGATATTCAACTCTCTTTTTTTGGGTTTTGGTGGAAGCGCCGTTATAGTGGGAAAAAGCGCCAAAAGGCAGAAGCGCTACTGGAAAACGTAGATGCACCATACAATGGCTTGGAAATGCTACAAAAAAGGTTCAAAGCACCACAAAAATAGGTGAATGCACCATAGAATGTTAGGGTCAAAGCACCACAGAAAAGCTCAAATGCACTGGAAAATGATGTGGAAGCGCTATAATAGAGAGTGAAAGCGTTGGAAAATTTAGTGAAAGTGCCACAAAAAGTAGTGAAAACCTTGAACTAGGGAATGCAACAGTTTGTTTCTAGTTTACTTGGTTTTTTCTGATTTTTGGTAAAAGGACAATTTGTTCTAGATGATGTATTATGAATCACAGTTTCTATAGTTTTTCCAGTGTGTAAAGTTTTGTTTGAATTTTTTTTTGAGAAAATTTTGGAAAGCACAATCAAACACAACATACATTCCCTAGGTTTGTGATAGACGATATTCTCTTGGATTCCATGCTGGTTTTACCCCAACCATAACTATCTATAGCGGATGAATTCAAAAGCTTGGCCACATGGGCTCCCCCTTACATTGCACTCTCTTCTCAGGTCAACCAAGCTTCCAACCTCCATGAAACTCCCATGGAAGACTAACCATCTCTATTAAAGACTGGGAGAATGTGGATGACTTCACACCGAATGGTGCTATACCAAGAGAATAGATAAAGGATTTGGCCAATTCTAAATCAAGGGTTCTAGTAAGGACTTTTCGTTCATAGGAGTTGACCCAATGTGGCGAGAGACCATTGCTACCCTTCTCGTTGGCGTCAACCGTGTGATATTGGCATTTACTCCAATATCCACATTTATATACTGATTGGAAATACTCTTAGCTTTAGAGTGTTATCGATTGAGTCGTTCCCTTAGGTGAGTATTTTTTCCCCCAGGTAGATACTCTAGGATAAGAAAAAGAAAGAGATTATACCCATAGTTCGATCCTCTTTATTCTGTATGAATAAAGAGAGAACCCTCGTTGTATACCCTACTCACACTCGTAGATTAACAAATAATAGGTCTAACTTTTTGGTCACCCAGTTAATGGGAGAGCATATGCCTACCATTCAAAACACACCACAAATAAATGAAAAAGGAAGGGGTCTAGCTTTTTGGTCACCCTGTTAAGGGGAGAGCATATGCCTACCCTTCTAAATAGACAGTAAACATGGTGTTCATTCCTTGTTAATTAATCAATGTTCCTAATTTAAGCAAGAAGGAAAGACATAAAATCCAGCCCCTACATCAAATTCATAAGTAGTTTCTCATAGATTATCTTTGGCAAGTGTTCTGGAGTTTTAGCATGATTTTTTAAGTGTTTTATGTAACCTACAAAATAGAAAAGCCAACATTAGTTTTCATTCTTAGGGAAAATTACATAAATAATTAGAAGTGCAAGAACAAAAAGTAGAAGCACGAAAACAGGGGAAGCACAACAGAATTAAGTAAAAGTGCCATAGAATTTGGCTAAAGCACCACTAAAAAGGGTGAAAGCACCACATAATGGGATCAAAGCACCACAGAAAATGGTCAAAGTACCAGAGAAATCCTAAAAAGCGTCGGAACAGTCGGTGAAAGTGCCAGAGAATCTTTCATAAGCGCTAGAGAATTATGTGGTTGCGCCAGAAAACTACACATCCGAGCCTGTAAAACAAAACTTCCAGAAAATGTCAAAATAATAGGGGCTAGGCCCCATATTGGGTGCTAATTTATGTGTGTTAGAAAATATGCATGAATTATATCAAAACAAACACACTTAGATGGGAAGTATTATAGTAAAGAATCTATCTAAATTAAACACAATTTAATAACATAATTCTTTAAAAACTTCTCATCTTCCTCTAATCTCAAATGTCCTAGTGATTCATGCTCTCAGATCTTATTCTTGCACAAATCACTGAAATTTCATCTAAGAAACGAGTAGCCTACTATGCATAATGCAAAATCTAAATCTACATCTACATGATTAAATGATTTCTAGATGGAATGATAAAATGATATGGTGAAATGGACAGCTGCATACAAGATGATGTGAAAGTGACATAATGTAGAATTAAACTAATGATAATGAAATGGAAATTATTCTACATGCTGCTAAGAAACATCTAAAGGAGCCATGATTCTAATCTATTTGCTAAACTAAAATTTTGAATTATAAAATGCAACACTAAGCTCTCAAAATGTTGAATGAATTCCTACAGAGTAAACTTATGCAAATTCTCCTTGTTGAAAAGCTATAAATGGGTCTTAATTTATAGATTTTTCCAAGGCATTGGGTGAGTTGGCATCCATGAACGATTGAGATTTGATTTGGATAAATCAGAGATGAAAAATGAGGAGGATGGAGAAAACAAGGCAATGGTTCCCTTTAGTAAAACCAATTTTCCAAGTGTAGGAAGGAATCAATTGGAGGATGAAGCCATGTGTCTTGAAGGTTGTTGAATTTGTTGAGAGTAAATATCCAATTTAGAAAATAAAGATAATTATTTTCATGTGACACATGGTGAGTTGGAGGGTGAGGTGGAAGGTAATTAGAAAAGTATGTAGAAATGTAATGGAATTCAAATTTAAAATATTGAATTAAGTGAGAGGGAAATTAATTAAAATAAAACAAATTATTTAGACTTGCTCATTTTAATTAAATCGTGAAAGAGGTGAATTGGAATAGAAGAATTAAGAGGAAAGGAACTATGTAAATAAATTTGATTTATTTATATAGTAGAGGAATACAAATTTATTAACTAAATAATCAATATTTAATTAATATTCTCCAGACCAATTTTTGAGTGTATACACAACCAACATTTGTGAAAATGAGAATGCGACACAAGTAATTTTGGCTTGCTCTCCACCCTACCATAATGGCATCATAAAGCCTCTTGGGCCCTAGCCATACCCATGAGCAAGAAACAAAATACTACCAATGATCTTGGTAGGAAGACTAAAATAATAGTTTATCTACAATTTTTTATTTACCCTTTCACCAAGAAAACTCTAAATTCACATACAAAAAAATTTGGGCTACTTCCCACTTGTTTTGAAAGCCATAAGAAAATAACGCAACAAATTTTTTTTCACTCAAACAAATTTGATAGAAGTGAAAAAAATAACTTATATCCACAATTTTTCCCTTTGAACACCTCTTTCACTTGAGAGAGCTCTTTGCTTCTCTTCCAACTTTTCTTCTTCTCTTTCCAAAAAATCCAAATTCAAAGAAAATTTCTCCAAAAGGAGAAGTGGGTAACAAAAATTTCCTCTTTTCCATCCAAGTATATAGGAATTCAACTTGAATTCACTTGAATGAGAGAGAGACACTTGTCACTTTTTTATTCGATCTTTCAACACATATCCCACAAGTTCTCACACATGTGTGAGACTTTTGAGGAGATGGGGAATGTACAATGACACTCTACCCAACATCCCTTACAAGGTGACTTTACACATGTGAAATCCTTGATGTTCTTCCCAAGTTCATTAATGAACTTTGGGGAGTGTGGTGGGAGAGTGACAAGTCACTTCTCCCAACTCTCAAGAACTCAAATTCGTCACACTCTTTCAAGTGGACTTTTGAAGGGTCATATCATGCCCCAAGGACAAGGTCACATGTCCAAAGGGTCCCCCTTCCATAGGTATAGGCCCTAGGGGTCTATTTTTGCACTAATATCAATAAAATTGACTAAACAACACCCTAAAAGACCACTTTAGAAACCAATCCAAAATTCAAGACCCAGCTAAGGATTTCAAAACCCTAATTGTACTTACACCTTTAATCACTTAACTCAATAAATCTCCACAAAAAATGTTTACATTAAACTACGAATCATTAAAACATTAAACACAATTAAAACTTACACAATACCCTAACTACCTCCTGGGTCATAGGGTCAAAATTTAAAACTTCAAAAGATAATTATTTAACTTGGGTCTAGTTATTTCTCTCTATTTTACCCTTGACGTTACTCTCAGATGTATTTTTCCAAATACATTTTAGGTTAGAAGTATAATACATACCTATTCAAAATATCAATAAGATCAAATTTTATAGTTAGTAAAACATAATACACATATATATTCATTTCCTTTCCCTATGCAAGATGGAAACTTTGAGCATGCACAAAATAATAATGAAAACCTAACCGAGTAACTAAATAATTTATTTATACTACTAAATTTACTCTTGGACACTCCTTCCTCTAATAAAATTCATCATGCAACTTGATATCTAATTTAAATAATTTTTCCTCAAATTATCCTACCTTAGGTATATCCCTAATTGATTTGAGTCATCCTTTAATTTTACCTCAATGGTGCTTGGCTAGTGATCCTTCTAGAAACTTCTTCTTGATCTTTCCAAAGTCCTGCTTTGTTCTTAACTATTAGCATTTTTTAAGTAACATGAAACTTATTAGTGAGATTCAAACCACTGTTAGGTACACAAAATTATTTAGCTCATATCGATCTAAGTGTATTCTTCATATGATACTTATTCAAGCATCTAAATATTATCTACTCACATTCATTCTTAAAAATTTTCCCATTTTCATTTACTAAAGAGAATTTATCACAATAATCATTTAAACTAGTTCATAAGAAAATCAAAATATTAAACATGGAATCGGGTTAAGTTATCAATTTATTCACAAAACAAGAATAATTTAACTTATCAAGGTGTCACACAATTTATTGACGGGATTGGGCCTCACATCTCCCTCCCTTTAGATTGGACTTCCACCTGGAAGTCGTAAGGTTTGGAATCTTAATTCCCAATATGGAAACACACATAACAAGTTAAATATACTAACTATCTTACCATATTAAAGAAAGGTACAAAACATTAATTCATCAATACATGTGTAGGGACACCACTTCCATATTCCAATCACCTAAATACTTAGAACACAATTTTTTCATCATAAATTTTTTATCTGATATACTCACAATATAACAGATACTAGCAGTCATCCATGTAATTAACATTCTTGATAAAAAAATACACCAACATTTATCCAAACGTATTATCATCCTTGGATACCCTTCAAGGTTCCCTTTTGCATTACAAACATAACTCAAACTATTTTTGTTCCAATATCAATTCATCTCTCAAGGAATATTAACTTTGCATCATTTGTTGCTATCTTTCTCACATAGTTCATAGGTATGACACATCACATTTACTTGCAATTTTCACATGTACACACAACAATAGCAAGGATGCTCTTCCCAATTGAGTGCACCTATCCTCATACAAAGGATGCTCTTCCCAAATTAGGTGTGCCTATCCTCATACACCACACAATTTACAACACAAGTCTCACACAATGGGGTTTACAAGGATGGAGATTCTTAGATAGCATAGCCTCTAGGAAAGATGGTCTCGAGGCCCTTATCTAAGGACCCCTCCATACATTTCCTAGTACCTTCCCCTTGTTTGTTTAAGGATGTTAACCTCAAAAATGAAGGTACAATAAGAACAATCATAAAACTAGGGGAAGAATGGATTAATAACCATCCCATACCGGTCCCATTTGCAACCCCTTTTACAATAATTCCCCAATGGATCTACTCCCCTATACGACCTACCAGGGAACCCCACAAGATATGGTAGTTTTACATGCGTCACATTACACCACATTTGTCAGTAGTTCACAATCAACATGAAAGCCTCAAACCAAGAAATATAAGATTATAAATTGGAAAGTTGTAATAAAATTCCCATAAAAAAGGAAAAAAAAATATAAATTCAAGAGATAAATTAAAATAAAGATCAAGCATAGCTACATTGCAACATTTCAAGTTTTAATTTAAAAAAAAAAAAAGAAATTAAACAAGTCCTTGAGGCAATTGGACTATGAAATTTTTTCAAATGGCTAAATAGCTTTAAGAAAGAAAATATAAAATTTCATATTGCTGAGATGTAATAAAATAAAACATCAATAATAAATTACCAATGATTCAATATTTCGGCAATAAAATTTACACATTATGAGCACTATGTGACTTTGATAAAGCCACCTAAGGGGAGGAGGGGAATGGTGGTTCTCTAACCACAAGAGTATAATAACATGCATGCAATAACTAGTCATCCCTGACCACATAATTATGAATAACAGGTGGTCCCTAACCACATAAATATGATAGCGTGCAATATCTTGGTGGACTTTTCCATAAAGTATCAATGTCCTACATTATTGAAGTACCCAAAATCTATAATCATAAAACAGGGTGAACATCCCCATCAATATAGTCCATGTAATTTCATCCTTTACCCATGGGTTATAAACATCAAGGAAGAGGCTTGCACTATGAACCAACAAGTGTGGCTCTCATATGTGTGGGAGTAGGCCATGATCAACATCCATGGGAGGATTACAATGTCTCATCATAGATCCATTATTAGGATTAGGGACAACACCCTGAGCTCGTAATTTCCTAATGGGTGAACATGTGCCTCTCAACCCCTATTTACACTAGTTGGCATCTCACTCCTGTAAGCGGGGAACCATACATTAGGGGTACACATTTAACATACAATAAGACTAACGCAAATGAATACATCACATTTCATTTAATAGACACATTTACACACTTAACACATTTACATAAACTCACAACTAGCTAGCTTACATAAAGGCCATCACAAAGGGTACACATAAGGGATCGTACTAGACGTCCACCACCCTTATTCCAAGTCAGATACCTTGTATCTCATACTTGGGGCACAACGTGCATTTACTAGTTTTCACTTCACGCATCGTAGCATAATACACTTTATAAAATTCACCATATTATATAGAAAAATCAATTCACTTACATACGCTCCAGTTTCTTTAAACAATATTCACTTTGCTTCTCAATTTTGTAAATATCAACTCACTTTTCATATGTAAAAGAAATCACTAGTTGTTGCACAAATGTAGCTTATGTATATTACTCCATCTTTCTAAAATTTAACAATACATGGTGCACCACACTTCCCATCTTACTAAGTTAGTGTTTGGAATCTCATATAGGATCAAGATTGGTTCTCTATGTCTATCCATACCAGTCTTCCTCTTCATGCAACAATGTTTGTTATGTTCACTAACATATCAATATGGATAATTCCACTATAATTTTCACATCATGCTAGATAAGGTTTCTTACTTAATAAGGAAGATAGTCAACTATTTTTGTTTGAATAATTGCAATATGAGAAAGGAAAGCACACTCAATGCATAACACACATGATAAATCATAGAATAGTAATTTTAACAACTCATTAATATCCTTTTACAAATATTGCATTTTGCTATCTATGGTTGAACCATTTATTTGCATGTCACAATCATCATTTCCATCAAACTTCATAATGATGCACAATGAGTAAAAGTCATGAAAGTTCTATCTACCTTTAAGTTTTCTTCTTTATGTTCAGGTGTATAAGTTTTTCCCTCTAAGAGTAAGTATAGTCAATGGTATAGGATGCACAACATTAGTTGAGAGTCTTACTTTTCAATTTTAATGTCTCTTTTTGATATTATTTAGTTCATCAAACACTTAATCCACTGTGCATCACACATCATTCATTACTGAATTGATAAATTCATACAATTGATTATTCAATTCTTATTCAATATGTTAACAACCTTCAAGGTCAACACATAATTGAATATGTTTATTACTTCCTATAAGATGTATTCTTACTTATTTTTGCACCAACAAGCCTTTAGTTCTTATCTCATTTATAAGGGAGGTAGTAATATCATGTGTTCTAGATGATGTTATAACTTCAAATTCACATTTTGATATGGTCTTTTCACAAAGCTTTTATGTTTAATTACTAGAAGGAAATTATTTATACAATATCTAAACCAATTTTCACCAATATTAACTTTGTTTTATCTTAACACATTCTCACCTATGACTTGAATCATGTTCTATCATTTTCTATTTTAGTCTGTTGATAAAACAACTCTAAGATTTATTAGTTGTTATATTTCTATTTAAATTCACTAGGTCTTCTTTGACTTGCAAAAGTATTAGAATAACTCAAG
>VDFB02172191.1:0-11512 GCA_007258455.2 Sequoia sempervirens
GGTGTCAGGGTAACTTACAAAGAGTTAGTAAGTTAGTGATAATTAAACAACACAATAGTTAGATTAAAACTCTTAATAAGATGTTTATGCCTTGCTTATGACTCTTGAGCTACTACAGTCTTGAGTTTAAGATGAGAAGGCCTGGAATGGAAAATTGGTGTCTTGTTCCTTCAAAAGACATTCGATTCCGCAATGATTTGCAATAGGGGCCGGGTTTTGTAAGAGGTTACCAGGGTAACCCTTGTTGGGGGCTGGAACCTAGGAAGAAACACCAGGGTAACCTTTGCAATATTGTGATGACACTCCACCTAAAGTAACAGTTAACCTTGTGTATATAGAACATTCGATCGTGTAAAATCTGGAAGCAATGTAACCATTAGTTTGTTGTGTACTAGTGTCTAGGGTTAGTAGATTATGTCTAGGTAACCATATTACTATCTCCTACCATGGGGGGTGGACCTACGGGTACCACATGGTTGGGTGGAACGTGCACCTTACTCCATTGGGTCCCCAGTATTGATCATGGCATCGAGAGCTTCATGGATGGAGAGCTCACTCTTGGAAACTTATGTGTACTTCTTCATTGTAATTTGTAAATCTTGTATTTGTAAACATCCCTCAAATTGTATATGAGGTGAACAATGTAAATGTAAATGTAATTATTATTGAACTACCTCATCAGATGGATGAGTATTGTATATTCTATCAAATGCAATGTATGGAAACATGTTTGTACCTTATATTATCTTGAATGGAATATTAAATGAAATGCATTGTTTATCTTTATGTTAATGTTAATTAATATGTGCAATGCGAAATACTAAAAATTAAACATGGAAAACTCAAAGTAGTGTCGTCTAGTAACCTTAATGAATGTGTAACTAATTAACTTAATAATTATACTTTAAAAAAAGTATTTCACCAGTATATACAATTGCAACATCCCACTTGGGTTATTATGACGAGGAGACATTACAAGAAACAACCAGAAGACTACATACAAGAGGGAAAAGAACAGTTGGTATGTAAGCTGCATAAGGCATTGTATGGACTAAAACAGTCCTCAAGAGCATGGTATGAACGTATTCATGGGTTTCTCCAAAATGAAGGATACATGAATTGCAATGCTGATTCAAATGTCTACATCAAACATATTGGTGAGTTGGTGATCATTTTAGCCTTATATGTAGATGACACCATCATTTTGAGTAATGATATTAAGATGTTAGACTTATTTAAATCTCAATTAGCTACATAATTTGAAATGACCAGCTATGGTGAGATACATTATTGCTTGGGCATTCAAATATTAAGAGATAGGGAAAAGAAGAAAATCCATCTTAATCAAGAGAGGTACACTAGGAACATTCTCAAGAAATTTGGGATGGAAGATTGCAAGACAATAAGCACTCCAATGGAAGTAGGTAAGAAACTTTCGCTGGAAATGTGTCCCAGAACACAAGAGGAAGAAAGTTATATGAGTATAGTTCTGTATCAAAATGTTGTCGGGAGTCTAATGTATGTAATGGTTTCTAGCAGACCTGATATTGCACACGTTGTAAGCATGGTGAGCCAATTTTCCAACAATCCTAGACCACAACATTGGACAGCAATTAAAAGAACTTTTAGATATCTTCAAGGAACAACTAATCACGGGATTACATTCAGTGTGAGTTCAGAAAAATCTCTACAACTTACAGGTTATTGTGATGCAGATTAGGTAGGGGACATTGATAGCAAGAGATCAACTTCAGGTTTTTGTTTTATCCTTAGTGGAGGTGTAGTTTCGTGGGCAAGTAAGAAACAACCAACAGTTTCTCTCTCCAGCACATAAGCATAATATATAGCAGCATGTCAAGCCGCAAAAGAATTGATTTGGTTGAGAAAATTGTTGCAAAACATTGGGGTTACTTAGACCCAACCAAAAGTGTTAAAGTATGATAGCCAAAGTTGCATAGCCATCACAAAGCATTCAAAGTATCACGGAAGGGTTAAACATTTAGGGGTACAATACCATTTCATCCGTGAACAAATTGAGGAGAACAATATTCAAATGGAATACTACACAACTGAAATGATGGTGGCGGATGCATTGACAAAGTCATTACCAAGAATCAAATTTGAATTTTGCAAAGAAGGATTCAATGTAATATAGCCTGATTGACAAATATTTGGCTAAGTGGGAGTGTCAGATATGTAGGAAATGTAGCTGAATATTTGGGGTTTTTAGTTAGCATTTAGGACTTTCTGTTGAATAATAGAAAACACATCAGAAGAATACAATACACTTGTATACGTGATGTTAATATTTGTTTAGCTGTAGAAGTTTGCTTCTTTATAACATAGTCAGTGTTTGTTTTTGAATAGGACTCTGTCTCCCTGTTCTCCTATTTGTATCGGTGTTTTTGTTACTTGAACAGTCAATAGAAAGTACTCCATTTTGTGTATTTCTCTACCTTTTATTCATAATTCTAAGTTTCAGATAATAATAACATGTATAAGTTGTTTGATTGAATTTACAGTGCTGGAAAATGAATTGTATTCAACATCGTGCAAATTGATCAAACCAGTGAAAAGCTCATTTCAGTAGAAATATTTGCATATATGATGATGTGGGTATTCATATGCAAACAAATTTGACTAGTTTTCCCTCTCTGACTTCCTACTGTCTATTTTATGGGCTTTCATTGGTTATTCGTGGAAATTCAGCACAACTTTAATGGGTCGTCTCATCTAAACATTTTCTACGACTTGCAATAAAATTAAGTGACTGGATTTTGTTTTTAGTTGTTAAATTTAGAGAGTTTTAAATAAAATTGAATTATTCAATTTTATTGTTTTAATAAATTTTGATAAAGATTTTTTTTTTTAATAAATACAAAATAATTTAAATATGAAATTTTAGAAAAAGATTCATTTGAGTTATAAATAAATAAATAAAGTTTATTTTTTATTTTTTTTACAATTAAGTTTTATATATGTAATGAGTAATATATATTAAGTAATTTAATTTAGAATTGTATTAGATCATATGATTGAATTTAAAATTGAAAATTAAAATAAATTAAAATATTTAATTTAATTCATTGGTCGATAGATAGTTATCTATTGTTTTAATCATAACTATTGATGTCTAGAATTATATTAACATAAATGTATTGAATGCAAAATGATGAAATATTGATTAGGTCATTCTCAAATTTTGGTCACTTAGGTTAGATCTACACTATAAAAATGATCTGAATCAAATGCACATGCACAAAAATGAACTCTATGCATGGAAATGATATTTGAATCACATAAATGACCTTTGACCTATGTTTTTGTTGTCAAATGGCCTAAGAGTGATGTCCTTTACACTTGACTTAGAAACATTTTACATATGTTGTATAGAAATGATAGATAACCATTAATAATAATGTGATTAGCTCGGACCTAGGGATAAATTTCAATATTTGAGCAAAAGGGTCATATACCCGCCAAGGAAATGACATGGATTGTTTATGTGCTTGTAAATTCAACTTAATAGTGTGAGCTAATTGTATGAGAGTTTAATAAATACAATCTAAGGAGGTGTTATGTTCTACTATTGAAATTTAATTTGAGAAATGGGTCAAAGGGAGCACTACATCATAAAAATAATTCAATGGGACCAAGTATTAAGGACATCATAAAAAGTTGCAAGAATGAATGATAAAAGTGTAGGGTGTATATTTTTCACCTTTATATTTTTCCTTCTCTTTGGTCTGCATTCCAATCCATATGAGTAAGCATGCCAAAGTTAAAATTTAAAGATGAACACAATCAAAAGCAAAAATCCTAGAGCCACGATCCCAAGTTAACCTATGAATCACACATAAACTTGAAAGTGATTAATCATTTGGGTCTCCTTAAATTTATATATTGAGGGCTTGGTACAAAGGAGGTATAGTTATTTGTAATTACTCTCAAGCTAATAGAATGTTATTATAGTAAAAAAATATGGTAAGAGTTGTATTGATGTACTTGTTTCTTCCTAATCAATACAAGTTCAATTTTGGTGGTGGATTTTCTTCTCGAAAGAAATCTCCACATATATATAGTGTGATATGTGTTTTTTTAATTTCTTATTGTTGTTTTGCACACCTCTCTTTGTTCTATTTCAACTAATGATTAATAATGTGCTTTTAATTAGGTTAATCAAATTTGCACAGTTCATACTTTTACTATCACTATTATTGTTCACCAATTTTATCAATGTTTGGTATTAGAATTAATGATTTTGATTAGAAAATCATGCATTTTTCAAGTATAGTGACAATTTTTTTAGTGGGTTTTGTAGATTCAATGTGGTGGAAGTCATGGTTAGCACATTTTGTTTATAAATTGAGAAGGTTGACGGTTCTTGGTATGAGTTGTAGAATTTGAAAATAGAGGATCTATTGGAAGAAAAAATTCAATGGAAAGCTATTGTAAAGGAAGGAAATTCTATGGGTATGTTAGATGAAGACTTTGCAATTTGTATAAAAAAACACAAGGATCCATTTGGTTCTATCTTACAATTTTTTTTTGCTTGAATGCCTTAGAAGAGGCCACTATACATAGTCTATGGAAGATGATATGCGATATCTATCAAATTAAGATACTTGTTAATGATATACATTTATTGAAGAAATATTGGAAATATGTGTTGTCATTGATGTCAACCCTATTTTGGTTTGCCATTGAGTATGTACATACTCCGTAGTTAGTTGTTACATAAGTTGATGGGTGAATTAGGGATTCACTCCCTTGTCAAATGACCTAAGAGGGATGTCCTTTACACTTGACTTAGACACAATTTAAATAGTTTGGTATAGGAAATGATAGATAATGATTAATAAGAATGTGATTGGCTTGGACCTAGGGATAAATTTTAATTTTTGAACAAAGGGGTCAAATACATGCCAAGAAAATGACATGGATCGTTTATGTGCTTGTAAATTTAACTTAATAATTTGGTCTAATTGTATGAGAGTTATAAAATACAATCTACGGAGGAGTTATGTTCTACTTTTGAAATTTAATTTGAGAAATGGGTCAAAGGGGGCACTACATTGATCAAAATAATTGAATGGAACCGAGTATTAAAGACATCATAAAAAAATGCAAGAATGAATGATAAAAGTATAGTGTATGTATTTTTCACCTTTATATTTTTCCTTTACTTTGGTGTGATTGCAAATTTACATGAGTAAGAATTCCAAAGTTAAAATGTAAAGATGAAGACAATTTGAAGAAAAAATCCTTGAGCCATGGTCCCAAGTTAACCTATGTTCATCACACATAAACTTGAAAGTGATTAATAATTTAATATTCCTTCTTTAATATGCCCCCTTGAGAAACATGAATGTATGTAGCACCTCACATGTAACCTTAACACACGGTGTGTTTTTTATGTTCCAAGTCTTCTCACGCATAAAAGTGTATGAGATGGGAAATATGATAGCAAACGTGTTGCACTCTTGCTATTACAAATCCACTTCGAGAAGGATAAGCCAAGATAGTATGTATCAAACCATTATGTTGTTAGGATAGTGTGATATTAAATTTCAATGGTAATGTATAATGTTGGGTACATCTAAATTTATTGAAAAGAATAACTTGGATTCCCATGAGGAGTTGAGGGATTTTTATTTTATTATCATTCTCTAGATTATATCAGATTTAATTGTAATGGCATTGAATAAGGAAGGTTATAAAAAGAGGCCAAAGATTGGAAGTTATAAAGTGTCTTCTCAATATAGATAATGGCAATACAAAGTAATGCACTTGAATGGAGTGCATAGAAATATAAAAGTGGAATTAATGGCATCGTATGATGGAATATATGGTGCATCAGTATAAAAGGAGCTACTTTATCTTTTGAAAGGCATTCTCATGTAGTGGGTTGTAAGAATTTTTATCATGGTATTTTAAGATCATGTTTAGGTTTATGGTATTATTTTATGGTGGTTTTATGACCCTCCTTAATTCTATATATTGAGGGCTTGGTATGGAGGAGGTATGGTTATTTTCCAGCACTCTCAAGCTATCAGAATAATATTAAGAAGATTGTAAGAACTATATTGATGTACTTGTTTGTTGATTTCTTAGTTGTTTTGAATGCCTCTCCATGTTCTATTTTAATTTATGGTTAATCACATGTACTTTTAATTAGGCTAATCAAATTTTCACACTTCATAATCTTACTATCATTGTTATTGTTCACCAATTTCCTTAACCTTTGGTATTAGAATTAATGATTTTGATTAGAAAATGATGCATTTTTTGAATTGTGGTGATATTTTTTTTAGTGGGAGTATTTCCTTTATTGGGTTTTGTAGATTTGATGTGGTGGAAGCCATGGTTAACACATCTTGTTTAGAAATTGCTCAAGAAGCTTGATGCTTCTTGGTACATGTTGTAGAAGTTGAAAATAGAGGATCTATTGGAAGAAACACATGAATGGAAAGTTATTGTAAAGGAAGGAAATTCTATAGATATGTTAGATGAAGACTTTACAAATTAGCATAAAAAGACATAAGGATCAATTTAGTTTTATCTTGCATATTTTTTCCTCTTGAATGGACCTTGGAAGAGGCTATTATACATAGTTTGTGGAAGATAATATGTGATATCTATCAAGTGAAGATACTTGCTAATTATTTGCATTTAAAAGGAACACTTTACTCTTTAAAATTAAAGAGGGAGACTTTATTGTTGAGCATTTGAATGCTTTTAATTTTATTTTGAGTTAAGTAGATTCTATTGGTGTTAATCTAGATGAGGAGGATAAGTGTATTTTGTTAATTTCTCCTTCAATAAAATTTTGGGAGAATCTAATCATTAATTTGAGTAGTTAAATAACATATCTAGAATTGGATTCTCTTGCTACTACTTTTCTTAATGAAGATATGAGGAGAAAATTCATGAATGAGAGCTAAAAAGATGCAATACATATTTAGGGAAGGTCCACAAATAAAGGTAGGTCTAAAGGGGAATCAAATAAATCAAAAGATATGTCCAAGTCTAAAAGTTGATCCCAAACCCTTGGAAAGAACAAAGCTCAAAGTGTTGAAATTATGGGAAGTGGGGACACAAGTAAGGAATGTACAAATAGGAATAAAACCCTTTGATTATTCCTCCAATAAAAAATCCTCCAATGCTAGAGTTAATGACATTTTATTTATTTGTACTAGTTTTGCTTGTGATGATTGTTGGCTAATTGATTCAATGCTCCTACCATATGAATCTCCTTAAGGAGTGTTCCTCTTCTTTACAAGCTTGTGATGGAGGAGAGGTTTTATTTGGTGACAACACTTCACATCAAATTGTTGGTAAGAGAAAGGTACAATTGTATTTTATGGATGGGAGAGTGAAAACTCTATATGGTGTTTTGTAGATTCTAAGAATTTTTAGAAATCCTTTTTGTATCCAAGTTGAATTATTCTTGACTGCATGTGATGTTTGATAAGTTCAATTTTATGTTGATGAGAGTTTAAAGTTGTTGGTAGTGAGAGACTCATGATGTGGGACTTTGTTTAAGCTTGATACCTCCTTATTTTATAATTCTACCAATATAACTAACACTTCTGAAAATTACATGTATGTTGTGGCACCAACATTTGGGCCACATTGGTGAAAAAGGTATTTAGATCATTACTAATAAAAATATGGATGACAATTTTTCTAATATTTTGATGAGTTTGATTTATGTGACCATTGTGTG
The DNA here is from genome assembly GCA_007258455.2 of Sequoia sempervirens. Classification (NCBI taxonomy): domain Eukaryota; kingdom Viridiplantae; phylum Streptophyta; class Pinopsida; order Cupressales; family Cupressaceae; genus Sequoia; species Sequoia sempervirens. The sequence goes on from VDFB02172191.1 coordinate 7,730, forward strand.
TTTGGAGATTAGAGCAATGTTTTGTTCTTGTTGCAAGTACTATAGGCAAATGTGATTTAGATGTCATTAATTCATATAGGTTTGGTCTAGGGTGTGGATTCTATAGACAAATCATATTATTGTGGTTCATTTATTTATGATTACTTAAGATACATCTCGGTTTATTTTCTTATTTTTTATTTAAATTTTTATCTATACATTTAAGGATTAAAGGCTTTGGTTGGGAATTAGTCAAATATGAAGATAAATGTATTAAGATTTAATAATGGAGTGATCTAAGGAATTAAATTAATTTTGTAGACATTTTATTGTGAAGCAAAAGAGTACGCCTTACACCCCCACAATAAACTTGGATTTTAGAAAGGGTAAATCGAATCTTGATTTAAAGAGGCATAAGTATAACGAGTAGTACACTATTGGATTGGTGCTTTTTGGTAAATTCTATGAGTACCTATTAATACTTGATTAGTAGATAAAACTCCTCATGATGTGTTACCAAAATGGAAACTATATTTCACATTTAAGGGTATGCATTAATAAGACACTTGTTCATGTGTCGAGAGAAAAATAATCTAAGTTAAACCTCAAAGCTCATAAATATTCATTGGATATGGTGAGAATCTTAAAAACAATATATTCTAAAGATGTGATTTTTTGGAAACTTGGAAGCATTTTTTTTAATTCACGACAACCAAATGAAAAGGAAGGAAAGGAAATAATACATTTTGAGACAAAAGTCGAAAAATAGAAAGATGGGCATGTAAAAAGTAGGAGGAGCATGACGTCATTGCTAACAACAGCAACATCCACATCATCACCATCTTCATTTGAAATTGCACAATAGTTCTATATTCCTCTAAACAATTTGTTCTTTGTGAAAATAATGGAAATTAAAGCTCATATATATAATTGTATTTGTCCTACGAATTGGTGGCATAAATCACTTGAAACCTACCAATTCTACATTTGATTCTACCAGAGAAAGTGGGGAGCAATATCCTTCATTCCATTTTCTACACTTCTTCTAAATGTATGAGTAGTATATTTTTGAAAATTTGACTGTAATTTATATTGGAAAATTTAAGTGTACAATTAATATATTTTAAAAATTTGACTTGTCTCTGTATAATATGTTTTATTCAACATAGTGGTGGAAAATGAATTTTATTCAGCATAAGAAATTTCAACAGTGTGGAAATTGATCTGTCCAAGGAAATCAAAGCATTTATAATTTTGTTTTTCCTTTTAAATTTGATGTTACAAACCAGTCAAAGCTCACTTCAATAGAAATATTCGTATGCAAACAAAATTGACTGATTCTTTTCTGGCAAATTTCCAAAGATGTAAGTTTGGATGAAGTTTCCCCTCTCTGACTTCCTACCGTCTGTTTTACGGGATTTCGTGTTTTTCCTTGGTGAAAATTCAGCACAACTTTAAACATTTTCTATATCTGGACTTGTGTTTGTCTTTGTGGAAACTCGTTTATCTCACTTAAAAATGTTGGAGAAAATTAAATGTATTTTACCTGTCAAATTTGTGAGTTTTAAATAAAATTATTAATAAATGTATTTAAATACAATCAGGTTTTATAAATGTAATTAGTAATATGTATTAATTAATTTAATTTAGAGTTGTGTCAAATTATATGGTTGAATTCAAAAATTAGAAATTAAAATGAATGAAAGTATTTAGTCAATGTTTGGTAGATAGTTGTTCAATGTTTTGATTATAACTATTGAATTGTAGAATTGCTTAAACTTATAAATATTGAATACAAATCAATCAATGAAGTATTAACTAGGTCATTCTCTAATTTTGGGTAGGGTTGAATTTACATTGTAAAGATGATCTAGATCCAACCCACATGCATGAAAAGGAACTCTATAGGTAGAAATGATCTTTGAATCACTTAAATGAACCTTTGACCTATAATGTAAAAATGTAAAAGATAAACATGATTAGAAGTTGAATAATTGGAGCCACAATCCAAAGTTAACTTGTGAATTATGCATAAACTTGAAAGTGATTTTTAATAATATGCTTCCTTTAGTTTTACCCTCTTGGTAAACACAAATACATTTAACCTACAAAAATAAAAAACCTAGCACCCAAATGACAAGATCAAGTGAAAAAACATGGGGATGGATATATTATAAAATTATAACATGTAAAAAATAGAGATAGTTAAAGAAATTTAACCAATTAAGTCATCTCCATCAATTGGTTCTATCTCAAAAGATGTTGAAAATTATCAATGTAATACATGCCCCTTATGGGACCATTGCTCTCATCATGAAGTGTGCCTCCAAGAACAAAAGTATGATTTACAAATGTCAAGTTTGATGTATTATGTGAAAGAATTAGCTCAAGTGTTGTACAATATAGATTCTCTTTTATCTTATGAACTCAAAATGTATAATAACCTTGTGTATAACCTCAAAACATGGTGTGTTATGTTCGTAATGATCCAACATAGTAATCATCACTACAATTAGAATTATTTTTATCATTTAATGCCATATGATTAGCCTTAATCCATGTCATACCTTTATATATAATATCTTGAAGTTTATGTTTAAATAAAATGTTCTTATTCATATAATGTCCAAGAATGTGGTGATAAGAACAAAAATATACAACCTTGTGTAGTGAAAGCTTAGAAATATTCATTATGTTAACAATGGACAAAGTGATACTTCTTCATTCCAAAACAACATATGGAGACTCCTTCAAACTAGTGAACTATCCTAATCTCTTTGCTTTGGTGTGTTACTGATAATCCTTATCATGATTAAATAATAGATGCATCCTTAGTGCCTCCATTTTCCAAATTAGACATTGATGGTATATCATGAAAATAAAAATAAGTGTTCAGAAAATGATGATATAAATAAAGATTTTCCAATAAAGGCTTCTTTGGAGAGTCAGTGAATTTTGTCCTTAGAGGATCCATATTTTCTATAGTATTCTCCTCTCTATCTCTTTGAAACTCCTCTCAATGGGAGCAAGGAAGCAACAAAAGCTTATGTTTTATAGGAAGATTTGATATATCTTGAAAACTTGATAAGAAATATTTTGAGTCTTAAAATGTAGTAAGGGAAAAGTTTAGAATTTTTTATGGAGCACATATACTATGGTGATTGGATTGGAACTTGGCCTAGAAGGGCTTTCCAATCTAGCAAGGTAGAGAAAACCTATGTAGATCTTCTTTCACAAAATCTATGTAGAGAAAACCTAATGAATACAAGACTAGTGAAATACATGAGGTATGAATGTGTTTATCAAGGAAAGGAGACTGACAATCAAAAGGAGATGACAAAATGTTAAGGGAAAAAGAAATGTAGTCATGGGAGTGATTCATGTCATCAAGACTTAAGAAAATATCTAAAAAATGCCATTAAAAAATAGGGAAAACCAAAAATAGAACATTCAAACACCAACCAAACACATCGATGAGGCCAAACTACAATAGTGGTTTACAATTTGATGGAGGAAGAAAACTCACAAAAAAATGAGCCCATGGAAAAAAAATTGATTTTGGGGGTTTGAGTGAACTTGTTGGTTCCAACAAACAAAAAAAGCGTTCGATCGAACTAGGGTTCAAGTGAACCAAATTAATGCATGCACGGACAAATTTTTTTTGAAAACCCCTTTTGGGAAGGGGGTTCAAGTGAACCCCTATGGGTTCGACCAAACCCCCCTTTTCCCTCATTCTCCCCCTCAGGCACTTTGAAAACCTAATTTTTTACGCTTCGAAGCTTGGGTTGAGGATGAAAATGGAGG
>VDFB02172192.1:0-15136 GCA_007258455.2 Sequoia sempervirens
AGTGTGCAGTATGTTGAGGATAAAGTGTGTGAAGTCAATATGATCGAGTAATTGTGTGAAAAAGGGACTGCAACATCAACACATGTTAGATGCTTCTTTTATAATTGTTCATGTTCATGTTATCATTTTAATTTTCATGTATCCTACTATCAAGTGGTGAGACTCTTCAGTAGGTCCTTGTATCTTTCCCTAAGGTTGTGCACCTTGGCCTCAAATCTTTAGGAAATGAGCCTTAAACAACATTGTAAAATTTATAAAGCCACCCACTACAGCAGAACCAAAACAAAATTTATAATTTTATAGAGCCACCAAGATAAAGAGAAGGAAAATATAGAGGGAAAAAAGATAATTTCCCACAAAAATTTTTAGCATCTTAGCACAACACATAACATCCATCAAGTTGAAACAGAGATGGAGGCCACCTCATGTAGAAGAGCTGAAGTATAATTCAAGAACTAGTCATGACCAACAACCTGTCTAAGAGCATATTTGATGTAGGAGCATCCAGTGGTGTGAGGGAAATCTTGCATCACCCAAAAAGATGCTTTCCATTTATGTTCCTGTTGTTTTCTTTTTGTAGATGTTTTTTTACATTTCTGGATACCCTTTTCGTCGAATAAGAGTTTCCAACTTTCATAATTGTTTTTCTACTTTTTCTGCTCAACTGCTATTTTTAGCAGGTATGAATTTTAAGGCATGGGAAGACAAAAATTTATGGAAAGGTTCATGATGGAAAAATAAGCACTTTGGAGAAAGAATCAGGTCAAGATCATTCACGGTTTGAAAGTTATTCAAGTTCCAGTTTCTGCTTTTTTCCCTAAAAAACCTTCTAAGTCCAGTTTGAGGCACTAAATAGTCTCGTACGGGCCCAAAAATCATTGCAACTAGCGGCGCTGATTCTTAGTGTGTTCTTCACTCCGAGACCTTTCCGACGGTGCAAACAGTTCGAAAAACGAAGTCCCGGATCAAAAGTTATGCCTTCCGGAAGTTGGCTGATTTTTGGAAAATTGTCAATTTTCAAATTAGGACTCAATGTTTGAATTTCAAATTGTAATTTTTGGCGCCTAACCGCCAAAACTCTTATCTCGAATGTCGTTTTTGGCTCCAAACCGAAAAGGGCCTATTTATGGACTAGTTTCTAATTTTTGGATAACTTTTTGGGGAAAAGAGTTTGCATGCTACGAAAGGGAAATCTGGGTAATTTTTTGCAAGTCTGTAATTTGCATGTATCACAAAGCTCAAGGATTTGAGATCCTCTGCATGTAAGAGTTCCATTTTTTTGAATAAAATATTATTCTCTATTTTGTGAGTGTTATTATGTGTCTCGGGTTTGCTCCCTCGTCAATATTCAACCTAAGGGCGCTGAAATAAAAAAAGTATGATGAAGCTTCTCCCTTGTAAAAAGAAATTTATCTTGTATCTCCCAATGCTGACAAGGGATGAGGATTTTAAACTAAGAATCCATTTTAACTTGAAAATAGTATATGAGAAAATAAAAAAGCCCATTTGAACTCTTTTAAAAGGAAGGCACCAAACCGATATAATTGAACAATGATGTACAAAGGATCACACATAGGAGCATACATTTCAAATACTATACACAAACTAAATCCAAATTTGCATGAAATTTTTGCATGTACTTTATTAGATAATTTGTGCCAAAAAAAAATTTCCTAAGGCTAACAATAAAAGATGCACATGTGACAAAAAACAAATTAACAAAAATATTCAATGAAAAGTGTACCGGCCTAGGAGGAGATGGCATCTGGCCAAAATGGCCATTCTAGTAATACAAGATAGGAATGCCAAATTAATGTGGTGTGAGTGAAGAGACCCCAAAGCAAAGCAAATCAAGATCCAATTCTCACATGATAATTTTACACTTTTTAAAGCATTATTGCTATAGTGGAAGAACCATAGGGAGTTTACTTGTGATGCCTCAATGATGACAAGTGATAGCCAAGTGATTAAAATAACAATAATTTCTCATCCTTGAGGGTAGCCTAAAATTCTTCCTCACCAGTATGCTTGTGAGAAGAGCATCAAAAATAGACAAATGAAGAATAAATAGAAAATGCAACTCATCCATAATGTACTTCAAGAATAGCATAATACATCAAAAAAACTAAATCTTGCAAACCCATGCACAGCTTGACTATTTCCAACAACCAACATTGCAATATGAGAAAGCACCATGAGAGTTAAGAGTGGACAATCAAAATTTATTCCACATCAGTTTGTATGTATAAAAGATTCACATATTGGCAAATGAATAAGACTATTCAAGAGAAACATGCCAAATTTCAAAGGCACAAAAATAATATATCTCACTGTGATACCAACGCTTTCCATCCCAAAAATAAATGTAGGGATATTTCAAACAATTAAATTCATGTCATTTTGAGAAGACTCCATGGGAGATAAAGAATTATCAATTACCCTATTAGCAAGAGCATTAGCCAAACTATTAGCTTCCTTATAGCATTGCATAATTTCATAAGAGGAAAAATATTAAAGTAGAGATTTAACTTGACCCAAATAAATAGTTTAAATGTCAGGCATTTGAAGCATTGTTTGATAAAGCATTTATCATCGCAAGAGAATCATCCTCAATAAAAATGTGAGATATGTTATGTTTCAAAGCTAATTACAGTCTAAAAATTAGAGCATTGAATTCTAGAACATTATTTGTGCCATCCTTTAACAACTTATAAGTTTCACTTACAATGTAGCCCTCATGGTCTCTTATTACCATACCCACACCTGAATTCCTAGGATTTCTCGAGAGGCACCATCAAAATTGAGCTTAAACACACTTTCTAGGGGAGGAATTCATTTAACATATTTCCTATTCATTTTTGTAACCATAGCTTGAATAGATTCCTGAATAATAGGGGCTTCAATACAGACCATTTTTAAGAATCCAAGCATCCCATAATGAAAATATCCACTTAGATTTGGCATTTCTAAATATATAGGAAAAATATAGAACTGAATTAAAGTCTCCACCAAAAACACTATATTCATCCTTGAGGAAAGAGGACATTGAAGACAATTGATCCCATAATTTCTTTTTTGAATGGTGGGGTAAGGACCATAAAGATTAAATAACCATAAGACTTTTAAAGAAGTAAGAAATTTCACATTTACTCTCATCCAATTGTCATTAGAGGCAATTAACCCCACACTAACCTTTTTAAAATTCCACAAGATTGTCAACCCCCTAAAGCCCCTTTTGTGGGGACAACAAAAAAATTCCAATTCACCCAAGCACCAAAAGTTGAAGATGCAAATTGTTTGGACATTTTATTTTCTTGAAGAAGGACAATATCAAAAGAAGTAATTTCAATTTGATGCTTAATTAACCATATCTTGTTAGGGGAATTAATTATATTCATCATGACCATATTTTCCAAGTATAGGCCAGTAATCAAAGGAAAATCCTTCAATTAAGGAGATACCATCCACATGTTATATTGAAGCAACTTTTGCAAGAAAAATTTATCATGTTGTCTCTTGCAAAGTCTATTATTACTTCTAAAGTTTTCTAAAGAATTCTAATTCTCTTTTTATTTTAGACTAGAATCTTTCGCATGTCTAAACGTCCCAAAATAAGCTTTATGAGAGGAAAATCCATAAGTGATTATTGTGAAATTCATTTCAATATCACATCTGGAGGATATTTAATATATTTAAGATATTATCATAAAAAAATATGATACAAGCTAAGGGTATTGATGGTTATAGGCATTTATCTTTTACACCTCACCATTATAGGAAGGGTTTTCCTATGACTAGGTGGTATAAACAAAATTATATCTACATCCAACACATCACATGACATGTATGATAAAGAGCAAGACAAAGCATACATACAAGTATAGGTCAGTGGAGCAATATTTATCATGGTATTATTATAAAGGCACATAATGAGAATTAAAGTGAGGTTAGTATTACCAAAGAAACATCTCAAGATGTATATTAGAAGCATGCAAATTTTACATATTCAAATACTATGTAAAAAAACACTTCACTACATGACATATTATTGCATATCAATACACTAATTGATCATATTTCACATGATTTGAAAGAGGATGGCCTCATTGGTGGAAACAACTTAGGTACTATATCTTCCTTTTGATATATTTTTTTCTATTTCTTATTGCATATAATATTGTATGTTCTTCTATGATTTTCACTTATCTTCCCACTTGGGGGCAAGGTGGTTGATTACATTTATAAGTTACATTCTTACAAGATTGATCCAATTAAAATAAAAGTGAGGACATTCTTCATTTACATTTTATATCCATAGATAAATATCTCAAGTACGCATCTTTATTTTTCCTATAATTTCCTTGTCACGTATGTACTACTCATGTTGTTATGCTTTACTTAGATTATCCATTACTTAGATTATCCATTATCAATCTACCATGTTTATTCTCATTTTGCTACTTCAATTATTATGTTATCATCTCCTGTGTTATATTCGTTCCCCTCTCCTTGCTTATCGTATATATTTTTGTTAAGCATACAAAATCAAATAATATATTCAAATCATCAATGTAATCATCAGGACAATTTTTATTGATCATATTCTCAAATTCATGATAAAATTTAAGTCAATTAAATATTATTATTTCAAAATATTCATTCAGCAAAATCTATCTTTTTTAACTTTAAGACACTTAATGTCAATAAAATGTGTAGAATAAGAAAAATGTGTAAATTGTTAATCCAATAACTTTACTTCTATCTAAATATGTCTTTTTCTTTTACTTTAATGTAAATAATATCTACAAAATATGATTTTTTTTATCTTGATTATTATTCCAATAATTTTGGATTTTCTATTCCTTTTACGCCATCACCACCCACCCAAATGCAGAAATATCACACCCCATATAAAGTCAAAAAGAAAATCAATGGATTACACAATTGTCAAGGATATGACATTTGATTAAACATTTCCAAAAACTTTGATATTCAAGTGTGACCAAATTACACAAGTGTAAGCAAATTGAATTGGATATGATCAAACCAGCATTTGACAGAAGACTTTCTCTGTCTCTGTTCAATTTCACCGTCAACTACTTGCATGTATATTGTTCAAACAATCAAACTCCTTGAGTTTCACATTCTCAAATTATGTTTACGTGGGAAAGAGAAAAGCTGAGTTGGGTGTCAAAATTTCCATGTGAGCAGACTGCGTACTCTACTAAAATTCTTGTTATATCTTGTTTTGATATGCCATTGTTTAAAAGAGGAATATAAATGAGAAAACTATTATAAATGTCAAGTACAATGTTCTACCATAGTTGTATCTGTCAATATCTTTGCCTACCATCTTTCTTTTTCTTTTCTCTGAATTTTTCTCTTGTCTGCCATTGAATGCCTTTGCACAGTTGTGATGATGCAATTGCTTTGTACCTGTAGAATGCATGTTTAACACGCCTTTTTTTTTGAGGAAAATTTGTGTTTGGGATGTTTTAACAATTTTCTCTGTCAAAGTAGAAGGAATATTTATTGCTTTTACATGTGAATGATATGATAAAGGAGATTGGTAAGCTGCATTTTTTTCTTTTGAATTTTTTGGGTTTGAATTGCGATGATTATTTTATCTGCATTTTTCAATTGAAAGTTTGTATTAGTTATTCTCAGTTAAAAAATTTCTCATTTTGTCTTTTATTTTTTATATTATATAGTATAATTTATTTGTAATATAGTATAATTTTATAAGAAGAAGAACAATTTATTTTTAATTGAATGTGTGTGTGAGTATGCAGTATGATCGAGTAATTGTGTGAAAAAGGGACTACAACATCAACACATGTTAGATGCTTCTTTTATAATTGTTCATGTTCATGTTATCATTTTAATTTTCATGTATCCTACTATCAAGTGGTGAGACTCTTCAGTAGGTCCTTGTATCTTTCCCTAAGTTTGTGTGCCTTGGCCTACAAGTCTTTAGGAAATGAGCCTTAAACAACATTGTAAAATTTATAAAGCCACCCACTACAGAAGAACCAAAACAAAATTTATAATTTTATAGAGCCACAAATAAAGAGAAGGAAAATATAGAGGGAAAAAAGATAATTTCCCACAAAAAATTTTACCATCTCAGCACAACACATAACATCCATCAAGCTGAAACAGAGATGGAGGCCACCTCATGTAGAAGAGCTGAAGTATAATTCAAGAACTAGTCATGACCAACAACCTATCTAAGAGCATATTCAATCTAAGGGCGCTGAAATAAAAAAGTATGATGAAGCTTCTCCCTTGTAAAAGGAAATTTATCTTGTATCTCCCAATGCTGACAAGGGATGAGGATTTTAAACTAAGAATCCATTTTAACTTGAAAATAATATATGAGAAAATAAAAAATCCCATTTGAACTCTTTTAAAAGGAAGGCATCAAACCAATATAATTGAACAATGATGTACAAAGTATCACACATAGGAGCATACATTTCAAATACTATACACAAACTAAATCCAAATTTGCATGAAATTTTTGCATGTACTTTATTAGACAATTTGTGCCAAAAACAGTTTTCCTAAGGCTGACAATAAAAGATGCACATGTGACAAAAAACAAATTAACAAAAATATTCAATGAAAAGTGTACCGGGCTAAGGAGGAGATAGCATTTGGCCAAAATGGCCATTCTAGTAATACAAGATAGGAATTCTAAATTAATGTGGTGTGAGTAAAGAGACCCCAAAGCAAACCAAATCAAGATCCAATTCTCACATGATAATTTTACACTTTTTGAAGCATTATTGCTATAGTGGAAGAACCATAGGGAGTTTACTTGTGATTCCTTAATGATGACAAGTGATAGCCAAGTGATTAAAATAACAATAATTTCTCATCCTTGAGGGTAGCCTAAAATTCTTCCTCACCAGTCTACTTGTGAGAAGAGCATCAAAAATAGACAAATGAAGAATAAATAGAAAATGCAACTCATCCATAATGTACTTCAAGAATAGCATAATACATCAAAAAACCTAAATCTTGCAAACCCATGCACATCTTGACTATTTCCAACAACCAACATTGCAATATGAGAAAGCACCATGAGAGTTAAGAGTGGACAATCAAAATTTATTCCACATCAGTTTGTATGTATAAAAGATTCACATATTGGCAAATGAATAAGACTATTCAAGAGAAACATGCCAAATTTCAAAGGCACAAAAATAATATATCTCACTGTGATACCAACGCTTTCCATCCCAAAAATAAATGTAGGGATATTTCAAACAATTAAATTCATGTCATTTTGAGAAGACTCCATGGGAGATAAAGAATTATCAATTACCCTATTAGCAAGAGCATTAGCCAAACTATTAGCTTCCTTATAGCATTGCATAATTTCATAAGAGGAAAAATATTAAAGTAGAGATTTAACTTGACCCAAATAAATAGTTTAAATGTCAGGCATTTGAAGCATTGTTTGATAAAGCATTTATCATCGCAAGAGAATCATCCTCAATAAAAATGTGAGATATGTTATGTTTCAAAGCTAATTACAGTCTAAAAATTAGAGCATTGAAATCTAGAACATTATTTGTGCCATCCTTTAACAACTTATAAGTTTCACTTACAATGCAGCCCTCATGGTCTCTTATTACCATACCCACACCTGAATTCCTAGGATTTCTCGAGAGGCACCATCAAAATTGAGCTTAAACACACTTTTTGGGGGAGGACATCATTTAACATATTTCCTATTCATTTTTGTAACCATAGCTTGAATAGATTCCTGAATAATAGGGGCTTCAATGCAGACCATTTTTAAGAATCCAAGCATCCCATAATGAAAATATTCACTTGGATTTGGCATTTCTAAATATATAGGAAAAATATAGAACTGAATTAAAGTCTCCACCAAAAACACTATATTCATCCTTGAGCAAAGAGGACATTGAAGACAACTGATCCCATAATTTCTTTTTTGAATGGTGGAGTAAGGACCATAAAGATTAAATAACCATAAGACTTTTAAAGAAGTAAGAAATTTCACATTTACTCTCATCCAATTGTCATTAGAGGCAACTAACCCCACACTAACCTTTTTAAAATTCCATAAGATTGTCAAACCCCCTAAAGCCCCTTTTGTGGGGACAACAAAAAAATTCCAATTCACCCAAGCACCAAAAGTTGAAGATGCAAATTGTTTGGACATTTTAGTTTCTTGAAGAAGGACAATATCAAAAGAAGTAATTTCAATTTGATGCTTAATTAACCATATCTTGTTAGGGGAATTAATTCTATTCATCATGACCATATTTTCCGAGTATAGGCCAATAATCAAAGGAAAATCCTTCAATTAAGGAGATACCATCCACATGTTATATTGAAGCAACTTTTGCAAGAAAAATTTATCATGTTGCCTCTTGCAAAGTCTATTATTACTTCTAAAGTTTTCTAAAGAATTCTAATTCTCTTTTATTTTAGACTACAATCTTTCACATGTCTAAACGTCCCAAAATAAGCTTTATGAGAGGAAAATCCATAAGTGATTATTGTGAAATTCATTTCAATATCACATTTGGAGGATATTTAATATATTTAAGATATTATCATAAAAAATATGATACAAGTTAAGGGTATTGATGGTTATAGGCATTTATCTTTTACACCTCATCATTATAGGAAGGGTTTTCCTATGACTAGGTGGTATAAACAAAATTATATCTACATCCAACACATCACATGACACATATGATAAAGAGCAAGACAAAGCATACATACAAGTATACGTCAATGGAGCAATATTTATCATGGTATTATTATAAAGGCACATAATGAGAATTAAAGTGAGGTTAGTATTACCAAAGAAACATCTCAAGATGTATATTAGAAGCATGCAAATTTTACATATTCAAATACTATGTAAAAAAACACTTCACTACATGACATATTATTGCATATCAATACATTAATTCATCATATTTCACATGATTTGAAAGAGGATGGCCTCATTGGTGGAAACAACTTACGTGCTATATCTTCCTTTTGATATATTTTTTTCTATTTCTTATTGCATATAATATTGTATGTTCTTCTATGATTTTCACTTATCTTCCCACTTGGGGGCAAGGTGGTTGATTACATTTATAAGTTACATTCTTACAAGATTGATCCAATTAAAATAAAAGTGAGGACATTCTTCATTTACATTTTATATCCATAGATAAATATCTCAAGTATGCATCTTTATTTTTCCTATAATTTCCTTGTCACGTATGTACTATCAATCTACCATGTTTATTCTCATTTTGCTACTTCAATTATTATGTTATCATGACCTGTGTTATATTTGTTCCCCTCTCCTTGCTTATCGTATGTATTTTTGTTAAGCATACAAAATCAAATAATATATTTTTACTAATGACATTCTCAATCACAAAATCAAGAGAATATTTTTATTAATCATATTCTCAATCACAAAATAAAGAGGACAATTTTATTGATCATATTCTCAAATTCATGATAAAATATAAGTCAATTAAATATTATTATTTCAAAATATTCACATTCAGCAAAATCTATCTTTTTTTACTTTAAGACACTTAATGTCAATAAAATGTGTAGAATAAGAAAAATGTGTAAATTGTTAATCCAATAACTTTACTTCTATCTAAATATGTCTTTTTCTTTTACTTTAATGTAAATAAAATATACAGAATATGAAAATTTTATATCTTGATTATTATTCCAATAATTTTGGATTTTCTATTCCTTTTACGCCATCGCCACCCACCCAAATGGAGAAATATCACACCCCATATAAAGTCAAAAAGAAAATCAATGGATTACACAATTGTCAAGGGCATGACATTTGATTAAACATTTCCAAAGACTTTGATATTCAACTGTGACCAAATTACACAAGTGTAAGCAAATTGAATTGGATATCATCAAACCAGCATATGACTGTCATCATTTGACAGAAGACTTTCTCTGTCTCTCTTGAATTTCACTGTCAACTAATTGCATGCTTATTGTTCAAACAATCAAACTCCTTGAGTTTCACATTCTCAAATTATCTTTACGTGGGAAAGAGAAAAATTGAGTTGGGTGTCAAAATTTCCATGTGAGCAGACTGCGTACTCTACTGAAATTCTTGTTTTGATATGACATTGTTTAAAAGAGGAATATTAATGAGAAAACTATTATAAATCTCAAATAGAATGTTCTACCATAGTTGTATCTGTCAATATCTTTGCCTACCATCTTTCTTTTTCTTTTCTCTGAAATTTTTTCTTGTCTGCCATTGAACGCCTTTTCACAGTTGTGATGATGCAATTGCTTTGTACCTGTAGAATGCATGTTTAACACGCCTTTTCTTTGAGGAAAATTTGTGTTTGGCATGTTTTAACAATTTTCTCTGTCAAAGTAGAAGGAATATTTATTGCTCTTACATGTGAATGATATGATAAAGGAGATTGGTATGCTGCATTTTTTTCTTTTGAATTTTTTTGGGTTTGAATTGTGATGATTATTTTATCATTTTTCAATTGAAAAGTTTGTATTAGTTATTCTCAGTTAAAAAATTTCTCATTTGTCTTTATTTTATATTATATAGTATAATTTATTTGTAATATAGTATAATTTATAGAAGAAAAAAAAATTGAATTGAATGTGTGTGAGCGTGTGCAATATGTTGAGGATAAAGTGTGTGAAGTCAGTATGATCGAGTAATTGTGTGAAAAAGGGACTACAACATCAACACATGTTAGATGCTTCTTTTATAATTGTTCATGTTCATGTTATCATTTTAATTTTCATGTATCCTACTATCAAGTGGTGAGACTCTTCAGTAGGTCCTTGTATCTTTCCCTAAGTTTGTGTGCCTTGGCCTACAAGTCTTTAGGAAATGAGCCTTAAACAACATTGTAAAATTTATAAAGCCACCCACTACAGAAGAACCAAAACAAAATTTATAATTTTATAGAGCCACAAATAAAGAGAAGGAAAATATAGAGGGAAAAAAGATAATTTCCCACAAAAAATTTTACCATCTCAGCACAACACATAACATCCATCAAGCTGAAACAGAGATGGAGGCCACCTCATGTAGAAGAGCTGAAGTATAATTCAAGAACTAGTCATGACCAACAACCTATCTAAGAGCATATTCAATCTAAGGGCGCTGAAATAAAAAAGTATGATGAAGCTTCTCCCTTGTAAAAGGAAATTTATCTTGTATCTCCCAATGCTGACAAGGGATGAGGATTTTAAACTAAGAATCCATTTTAACTTGAAAATAATATATGAGAAAATAAAAAATCCCATTTGAACTCTTTTAAAAGGAAGGCATCAAACCAATATAATTGAACAATGATGTACAAAGTATCACACATAGGAGCATACATTTCAAATACTATACACAAACTAAATCCAAATTTGCATGAAATTTTTGCATGTACTTTATTAGACAATTTGTGCCAAAAACAGTTTTCCTAAGGCTGACAATAAAAGATGCACATGTGACAAAAAACAAATTAACAAAAATATTCAATGAAAAGTGTACCGGGCTAAGGAGGAGATAGCATTTGGCCAAAATGGCCATTCTAGTAATACAAGATAGGAATTCTAAATTAATGTGGTGTGAGTAAAGAGACCCCAAAGCAAACCAAATCAAGATCCAATTCTCACATGATAATTTTACACTTTTTGAAGCATTATTGCTATAGTGGAAGAACCATAGGGAGTTTACTTGTGATTCCTTAATGATGACAAGTGATAGCCAAGTGATTAAAATAACAATAATTTCTCATCCTTGAGGGTAGCCTAAAATTCTTCCTCACCAGTCTACTTGTGAGAAGAGCATCAAAAATAGACAAATGAAGAATAAATAGAAAATGCAACTCATCCATAATGTACTTCAAGAATAGCATAATACATCAAAAAACCTAAATCTTGCAAACCCATGCACATCTTGACTATTTCCAACAACCAACATTGCAATATGAGAAAGCACCATGAAAGTTGAGAGTGGACAATCAAAACTTATTCCACATCAATTTTTATGTATAAAAGATTCACATATTAGCAAATGAAGAAGACTATTCAAGAGTAACATGCCAAATTTCAAAGGCACAAAAATAATATATCTCACTGTGATACCAATGCTTTCCATCCCAAAAATAAATGTAGGGATATTTCAAACAATTAAATTCATGTCATTTTGAGAAGACTCCGTGGGAGATAAAGAATTATCAATTGACCTATTAGCAAGAGCATTAGCCAAACTATTAGCTTCCTTATCGCAATGCATAATTTCGTAAGAGGAAAAATACTAAAGTCGAGATTTAACTTGACCCAAAAAAATAATTTAAATGTCAGGCATTTGAAGCATTGCTTGATAAAGCATTTATCATCACAAGAGAATCATCCTCAATAAAAATGTGAGATATGTTATGTTTCAAAGCTAATTATAGTCTAAAAATTAGAGCATTGAATTCTAGAACATTATTTGTGCCATCCTTTAACAACTTATAAGTTTCACTTACAATGTAGCCCTCATGGTCTCTTATTGCCATACCCACACCTGAATTCCTAGGATTTCTTGAGGCACCATCAAAATTGAGCTTAAACACACTTTCTGGGGGAGGAAGTCATTTAACATATGTCCTATTCATTTTTGTAACCATACCTTGAATAGATTCCTGAATAATAGGGGCTTCAATACAAACCATTTTTGAGAATCCAAGCATCCCATAATGAGAATATCCACTTGGCTTTGAAAATTCTAAATATATAGGAAAAATATAGAACTGCATTAAAGTCTCCACCAAAAACACTATATTCATCCTTGAGCAAAGAGGAAATTGAAGACAACTGATCCCATAATTTCTTTTTTGAATGGTGGAGCAAGGACCATAAAGATTAAATAACCATAAGACTTTTAAAGAAGTAAGAAATTTCACATTTACTCTCATCCAAGTGTCATTAGAGGCAACTAACCCCACACGAACCTTTTTAAAATTCCACAAGATTGTCAAACCCCCTGAAGCCCCTTTTGTGGGGACAACAAAAAAATTCCAATTCACCCAAGCACCAAAAGTTGAAGATGCAAATTGTTTGGATATTTTAGTTTCTTGAAGAAGGACAGTATCAAAAGAAGTAATTTCAATTTGATGCTTAATTAACCATCTCTTGTTAGGGGAATTAATTATATTCATCATGACCATATTTTCCAAGTATAGGCCAATAATTAAAGGAAAATCCTTCAATTAAGGAGATACCATCCACATGTTATATTGAAGCAACTTTTGCAAGAAAAATTTATCATGTTGCCTCTTGCAAAGTCTATTATTACTTCTAAAATTTTCTAAAAAATTCTAATTCTCTTTTATTTTAGACTAGAATCTTTCGCATTTCTAAATGTCCCAAAATAAGCTTTATGAGAGGAAAATCCATAAGTGATTATTGTGAAATTCATTTCAATATCACATTTGGAGGATATTTAATATATTTAAGATATTATCATAAAAAATATGATACAAGTTAAGGGTATTGATGCTTATAGGCATTTATCTTTTACACTTCATCATTATAGGAAGGGTTTTCGTATGGCTAGGTGGTATAAACAAAATTGTATCTACATCCAACACATCACATGACACATATGATAAAGAGCAAGACAAAGCATACATAAAAGTATAGGTCAATGGAGCAATATTTATCATGGTATTATTATAAAGGCACATAATGAGAATTAAAGTGAGGTTAGTATTACCAAAGAAACATCTCAAGATGTATATTAGAAGCATGCAAATTTTACATATTCAAATACTATGTAAAAAAACACTTCACTACATGACATATTCTTGCATATCAATACATTAATTTATCATATTTCACATGATTTGAAAGAGGATGGCCTCATTGGTGGAAACAACTTAGGTGCTATATCTTCCTTTTGATATATTTTTTTCTATTTCTTATTGCATATAACATTGTATGTTCTTCTATGATTTTCACTTATCTTCCCACTTGGGGACAAGGTGGTTGATTACATTTATAAGTTACATTATTACAAGATTGATCCAATTAAAATAAAAGTGAGGACAAACTTTATTTACATTTTATATCCATAGATAAATATCTCAAGTAGGCATCTTTATTTTTCCTATAATTTCCTTGTCACGTATGTACTACTCATGTTGTTATGCTTTACTTAGATTATCCATTATCAATCTACCATGTTTATTCTCATTTTGCTACTTCAATTATTATGTTATCATCTCCTGTGTTATATTTGTTCCCCTCTCCTTGCTTATCGTATATATTTTTGTTAAGCATACAAAATCAAATAATATATTTTTACTAATGACATTCTCAATCACAAAATCAAGAGAATATTTTTATTAATCATATTCTCAATCACAAAATAAAGAGGACAATTTTATTGATCATATTCTCAAATTCATGATAAAATAGAAGTCAATTAAATATTATTATTTCAAAATATTCACATTCAGCAAAATCTATCTTTTTTAACTTTAAGACACTTAATGTCAATAAAATGTGTAGAATAAGAAAAATGTGTAAATTGTTAATCCAATAACTTTACTTCTATCTAAATATGTCTTTTTCTTTTACTTTAATGTAAATAATATCTACAAAATATGATTTTTTTTATCTTGATTATTATTCCAATAATTTTGGATTTTCTATTCCTTTTACGCCATCACCACCCACCCAAATGCAGAAATATCACACCCCATATAAAGTCAAAAAGAAAATCAATGGATTACACAATTGTCAAGGATATGACATTTGATTAAACATTTCCAAAAACTTTGATATTCAAGTGTGACCAAATTACACAAGTGTAAGCAAATTGAATTGGATATGATCAAACCAGCATTTGACAGAAGACTTTCTCTGTCTCTGTTCAATTTCACCGTCAACTACTTGCATGTATATTGTTCAAACAATCAAACTCCTTGAGTTTCACATTCTCAAATTATGTTTACGTGGGAAAGAGAAAAGCTGAGTTGGGTGTCAAAATTTCCATGTGAGCAGACTGCGTAATCTACTGAAATTCTTGTTTTGATATGCCATTGTTTAAAAGAGGAATATAAATGAGAAAACTATTATAAAT
>VDFB02172193.1:0-36137 GCA_007258455.2 Sequoia sempervirens
GTTATATGTTATTAATGGATGAATGAATGAATGTTATATGTTATTAATGGATGAATCAATGATTAATGTTATATGATTGGGTATGGGGAATTGAAAGTGATGTGAGGGGGGCGGGGAGGGCCAAATGAGCTTCCACTGTCACGTGGCTGGCCTTGTTAAGTAGAGAATATTAAACTATACTCAAAACAAAAAGAAGCTCAATAAGGTAATGCACTTTTCAATATAAGAAATGCATCGTTTGAAGCATCAAACCAATATGCAATCTGTATGTATGATCAGTCGTCAGTCTCTGCAATGGTATATTTCCACGAATATATAATTTATTTTTTTTTAAATTTTTTGCTTCTTCGTCACAATTTCGATGATAACCACCGACGAATCAACATAAAGGCTCGACGAAGTTGCTATAGCTGCGACAACGATTTCGTCGTAACTCCCTACCCATTTCGTTTCCCTTCCGACGATATTTCGGCTTTGCTACCACACTACGCACTGCAAATTTCGTCGCCCTTCCGACGATATTTCGGTTTTGCTATCACACTGCGCACTGCCAATTTTGTCGAACTTTCAATGAACTTTTAGTGTTCTTTTGACGCTACTCCTTGCTAATTTTGTCGCAACCTCGACGAACTTTTCACGTTGTTTCGATGCTGCTTCTTGCTAATTTTGTCGCACTTTCGATGAACTTTTGGCATTCTTTCGACGCTACTACTCTACTATTTCGTCGCTATTTTGATGAACGTTCCATGTTGTTTCCACGCTACTGCTTGCCCATTTCGTCGAACCGATGACGAACTTCTGCTATAATTCGTTGGTGGATAAACAAAGGTTTCGTCGATATTGTGACAAAATCCTGAGGTATTTCACGATGCTTCCGACCGACGATTCTTCACCGTTATTTCGACGTTTAATTTGTCATCAGCAGTGCGACGAAAAAATAGCGACGGAAAGATTTTCGCCATTGTGTCGATCTTCCGACAGAGATTTGTCGAACAACCAAGGAACGCCCGTCATAAAATGGTTTCAAATCCAGTAGTGTACTGCCATGATCAATAATCTTTCTACTACTATGGTAGCATTCTCTACATACCATTACTAGTTCTAGAGCTACAAGTGTAGGTGGAAAACTGACTGCTTTGGCAAGGCCACTCTTTTTTATTTTTTGGGAATTTTTAGCTATGGGGTTGATCATGACCCTTAGCCTAAACGCATCTATATCCACATGTATGAGGCTGGTGTCTAACATGAATCCCAGGTGGAGGTAATTTTGGAGGTGCACTCCACCCCATGGAACTGGTACTTCATTTGATCTTTCTCCTCTTTCCCTCTCGGTGCTTTTGCAGGCTTCTTTCCTTTCTCTTTCTTGGTAGACTTCCTCGATGGTCCTGTAGCCAATTCCATAAATCTTGCATACAAAGATGTCGTAAGCACATTCAAATTAGGGAAGCGTTAGTTAAATCCTTCAAAACAAGGGCTAGATCCAACAATTTTTTATCTTCAAAAGATCATATAATTCATCAATATCCACTGTTTGAGGCTCATTTGGGTCAGTTACAGGAATGCAGGACTAGAGGTGTGGGTTTCCTTGGGCTAGAAGCTATCAAAAGCAATCAGGAGCAAGACAGTATTAGGGTCATGACAGCCTGCATACAACCACCGACACTCAAAGTTTCGCATTGGAGTTTTGGAGGTCAAGATATTCAACAAGGAATTTGGCACATGAGGAAATAAGTTATGAAGTATTTGGAGGCATTTTATTGACTTCCTTGCTTGTGTGGATTTAAGGAGTGCAAAAGCAAGAGGTCCCATGGATGTTTGCAACTCTGTAATTGAGAAACGACAATCAAGAGGCAGAAACCTGCATGAGGATAGGATGGTGCATAATAACTTCATTCATTTTGGTCATTTAGAGGCATGCAGGAAAGATCTGGTGGAAAGTTGTCATTTGAAGACTATTGAAGAATGATAGTGATGAGGTGACGATCCATAGAGGTGGTCTGACAAACTCTTTGACTTAGGAATTTTTCTTCAAATGAGTTTGGATGACAAGAGAGGGCTCAAACTCCATAAAGTGGGTGGAAGGGAGGGCACGACTATTAGCAAACAAAAACCAGGTGACGGTTGGCCACAGACGGCGACCCACAAGGAACGATCTACAAAGAGCCACAATTAGTCATTTTCATGTTGAAGCCTTAGAGGGAAAAGGAGAGGTTAGAGTCCACAACACGAGACAACAAGACTCCTTAGATGCTTAGAATGATGATGATGGCAAAGCAGTCCATAGATGGACCCCTACAAGGTTCAGCCCACAAGCAGAGTTTAGACTTAACTTTTTTTGTTTGTGAATCCAAATGGCTAGGAGGACTGCAGAGTTTGTAGTGCAGGAAGGATCAATGACTCAACGATCCATGAGAGGCGATAAGGTGAAAGTGAAGGGTAGACAGTGGCCCACATGGGGTAGCTTGTAAGGAAGACTTAACTTATGTTTGCTTGCATAAACAATGAATGGCTATTGAGGTGGTAGGATCTGTGATGCAGAGGGTAGCTTTGGCTTTGCCATTAGTGAGTGCTTTTAAAACGATAATGAAGAGTTGTTGGCAGCCTACCATAAAGGATCCACATGCTAGGACTTGGAATTTTTGGCATTTGATGGAAGTGATTTCGATAGGACTTGTGGTGTGGAATGTTGGAAAAATATGGCCATTTCGATATGGTAGCAAGATGGAGGCCATCTGCATGTAGCAGTCCACCAAGGTGGACCCACGAGAACTGGAGGCCTGGGTTTTTTTTGCTTAAGTGTTTTCATTGTTTTGGGTTTTCAAGGGTGGTAGGATGGCATCCACCCGCATGTGGAAGTCCCTAAAGGAAAACATACCAAGGCATGGGGAATTAAGTTTTATGTTTAAATATCAATATTCAGGCTTGACCAGGATGGTGATGAGGAGCATGCAGGCCGCAAGAAATCCAAGGCTCTATGAAGAACAACAATGGTGAGGCAAGGTTCCACATGGCCTAAAATGGTTGCATTTGAATGAATTTTGAAGGATCCTCAAAGGGGTTTGTGCCGATTCAACAATTAATCAACCACCAAAAGGTATTTCTAAGGTTTCTTTTAAGATTTTGATTAATTTAGAAAAAACCATACTCAAAGACACATTTTAAGCTAGTGGCGACTAACATACCTAGAAGGTGCAAAGAATTCGATAAGGGTCGAGCTTCAAATTCTTCAGGAGGTGATGCAGGTCTGCAAGTAGTGACGGTCCTTTTGCTCTGACAAATTTTGAATTTGGTTGGTGAAAATGACAGGTTAGAGGGATATTTATAAAAAAAGGTGCATTAATGACCCACAATAAGTGTAAGTACGGCGACTAATAGGGTAGTTGGGCACAAAGTTTGATAGGCCGGTGAAAAGATGGTGGTTTGGGAGGATGCGGGACCCATAATGTGGGAGGACATCCTGAGTTGGTCGCTGATGAAACAACAAAGAGAAGGAAGTGTTGTGCAAGGGGAAGCCCACAATTACGGACCCGCAAGAGCTAGAGGATGTCGAAGGAAAATGCTAATGGAAGCTCACATAGAAACCTTCACAGGAGCCAAGGACTTAGAAATTTTTGGGTGGGTGAATTTTGGTCAACTGAGGATGATGACTTTAGGGTCCTTGAGCACTTGGAGCTCAAAATTAGGGGCATGCAAAATGAGGTAGCGGAAAAAAGAAACCTGACAAAGGAGAAAGGAGAGGGCCCCCATTTTGAACGGGGCCTGTGTGCTATAGGCACACCAAAAGTGTATGATAAATTTTTTCGTGCTTGTATCCAAGTAGCTACAAGGGTAGAGAGGGTCCTCTAGGTAGGATTACAAACATAAAAAAGAAAAGCATGGGGGAATACAAACACACAAACAAATCTAGTCTACAAATAAAGAATAGGTACCACCCTAGTCCTCACCGACTAGCAGATCATGTTGCTCCCAATATAGATCATTATAAGGGGAGGGAGAACATTCCTGTAAGGGAGGATATGAAGTACCCTTTGAATCACTTGCAACAAGGGCCAAGGAATAAGGCCCCTCAAGGACTTCTTCACTGAGCTCTTGTGAAGAAAAAGTCATCAATCTTGCAAAGATCAAAATCAGATATGAGATATCATCCACCGAATTGAACATGCACTTTACTGGGGTGTCATGTGTCAACCAGGTGGGAGAAGGGTGAGACACTCGAGATTCACTACTGACCTCAAGAAGAGGGGTAGTGACTAGCTCTGGAGAAGGGGCTACCTCCATCATGAGGATCATGTAGGGAAAGATAGAACTAGCTTCTAAATAAGGTGAACCATTCTTTCAAACTCCACTCATAGTGAGGTCATCCTCCAACTTATGCTATAGTGAAGGATGTGGAATCACCATAGAAGAAGAAAAAGAAGATAAAGTTGTAGTAGACACCACCCTTATATTTGGTGTGTCTATTGGCTATGAGAAAAGAGGGATATCCAGGAGGGACATCAAGAGAGGGGGATCCATGGAGGGAGTGATGAAAACTTGCACCCTTTGGGGGTGAGCATGATTAGAACCTACCAGAGGAGCTGGAAACATGACAAAGGTAATGGGAACTGAGGCAAAAACAATAAAAGAAAGAAAAAAATAGTAGAGGATATATAAATTGCTGGTGTCACGTGGGGGAAGAAACAATAGAAGAAAGAAAAAAACTAGTAGAGGATATATAAGCCCCCATACAAACACTAATGGTTTATAGCTAGTACCATGCACCATGTGCATAATTCCTTCATGGTGGAACTTTAAGCATTTATGGAATACAAAGGAAACACCATTCACAGAGTCTAGCCACGGAATGCCTAGCGTGACTCTAAACAAGTCATACTTTGGGAACACAAAAAATGACACATCAATAGCCTTAGGTCCTACCAAGACTGATAAAAAAATAGCACCCATAGGAATAATAGAAAGTCCATCATGGTTATAGAGAGTGGTTTGTGACTCTTCGTATCTTTTCTTATGTAAACTATTTATGAACATAGTTTCCTCCATTATCACATTCACTCGACTCATTGAATCAAATAAGACGTTGGTTACAACTTTTCCATTAATCTGAGCAGGAATGCATAATGAAGAAGCCTCATTATTTAGTGGCTCATCATGCGAGCTGAAAGTTATATTAGGTATTGCACCTACATTTTCAAGAGGAGGGATACACATGAATGAGACCATGTTCATGTACTTGGATGGAACTAGCTCAGAAGATGCAGAAGAATCTTATGTTTAGCAGACAATGACCTACCTAGATTTCATTTCTAAATATTCAAGAGTCCTTCTAACTATGTATCTAGGGGTTGTAGATTGGGTTGTAAAGTTGCACACCTTGTGACACATGAATCTACAATGCACCTAGGCCATGAGAGAAAGATTCCTGATACCAAGAAATGAAAACAAGTATTTTCATGTCAAGTTCACCAAAAATGTAGAGAAGGGGGATTCGTCACCCCCAAGGCTCTAGGTCATGGGAGATCCTCAAGAAATGAAATACCCTAAACTACCTTAGATCAATCAATAGGTAAAGAAAGAAGAAACAAGTTGAAAATGAAGGGCAAACAAAACTTTGTTTCCCTTTTGCTATTGATATGTTTCTTTGGAAACCAGGTAACAAAGAGCAAGGGTCTTAGACTGAAAACCAAACAACTCTCTATTTAAGGATGAAAACATGGAAAATGGACTTCAACGTGCCACATTAGAGTCTCAAGGTTTTGTTGTCATCCTATACGAACAAAGGGTCAGATGATAGATAGAAATGCACAAGGTCAATTTATGACCCAAATTTTGGAGTTCTGCAATTTAACAATTTAATAGGAAAATACAAAAATAAGCAGTACAACAAGAAGAATACTATAAATCAATTCTAATGATGAAATGATGAAGAAATGGAGAGATAACTAAATTATAAATAGTCCAATTCTCTAGCTATAGATCCAAGCAGACGAACCTACACCTACACATATGGAAACACGAAAAAGTGTTCTGTTGTGTTTTGAGGTCTACCTCAATCAAACCCCGTTTTAGTGTTCCCACCTCCATGGACATTCAATATGCAATGATATGGAGAAAAATGATAAAGGAGAGAATGAAAATGACATAATAAAGGAGATAGCAATGCCAACTTGGATGCTACTCCATAAGACAAGTGGTGTAAACAAATGAAAAGACACAATGCTACCTTCCCTGCTATAAACACTCAAGACCAATAGAGGAAGGAGAAAGATGACACCATCACCCAAAGGAGGTAGAGCTTCATAAATCTATGACGACGATGGTATTGAAGCAATAAGACACTATAGAGACCAAGTAGAAAGTTGGTAACAACAAGATATAGTGAGAATGAAGCAAGGAGCTTGAAAATGATCAAGAAGTGTTAGAATGAGAAAGATTTAGCTTCAGAGTGTTGAAGTGAATAGAGAGAGTGATATAATGAAGTTTCAATTGATAAATGGAGGCAAAGAGTCATTTTTATTGGTCAAGATTTGGTAGGAGATGTTACTTCGCAAGAAATTAGGAAGCATAACATTTCTACGGATTTCAGAGGTAGGAATTTGTCAGGACCACAACGTGGCATGTGGAAATCCATGTGAAAAATGTGCATCCCAAACATAAATTCCTTGAATGACACAAAAAAATAGGGACACGTGGGAGAATTGAGATGAAGGTGATGGGTTTTTGTATCATCAAACTTGTAAAGCTAAGGTAAGGTTAAATTAATGGGAAATTTTCCTAGGTGCAAACTTATGCCATTACACTAATTATTTAAATACATAAATGCAACTAGATAAAAACATACTAAGTAAACTTAAATGAGTGTAAAAATGAATCTTCTATACTAAAAAATATAATTTTCACTAAGTGGGTATTAAAAAAATTGAATGAGGATGACCTAGTTTTGAGGAAAAAAGAAAGGTTAGTATGCAAGGGATATGCTCAAGCCGAAGGAATTGATTTTGTTTTAGCATTTTTTAGTTTTAATAATTTCAAAGTCTACTAGATGGATGTCAAATCAACCTTTCTAAATGGAATCTTAGAAGAAGAGGTGTATATTGAACAACTTGAAGGGTTCATCCCATCAAAAAATAAGGACTATGTATGCAGATTAAAGAAAGCATTTTCTGGATTGAAACAAGCTCCTATGGATTGGTACTCGATATTGGATAAGTATCTATAACAATAATGCTTCAAAAGAGGTATTTCTTATAACAATAATTGAAGGTGAGCATTAGATGATTGTTTTAGTTTATGTGGATGATATTATTTTTGGAGGTAGCACTGATAAAATATTCCAAGATTTTTCCACGAACATTCAAAAGGAATTTAAAATGTCTATACTTGGTGAGTTGTATTTATTCCTTGGGATGCAAATATATTAATTAGATAAAGGACTATTTATTTCACATACTACGCATATTAAAGAGATTGAAGAAATTCAACATGGAGTATTGTAAACTTGTGAGTACACCCATGGTCACAAGATACAAATTAAGGATGATGAATCCCTTAAGGCTAATCAAACTCTCTATAGGTCAACGATTAGTATTTTGTTATATGTGACAGCTTTAAGACCTGACATTATTTAGGCAGTAGGTATGGTGGAAAGGTTCCAGGCTACACCAAAAGAAATCCATGTACATGCAGTTAAGTGAATCTTTAAATATCTAAGGCACACTTTGGGTTTCAATTTATGGTATCCAAGGTGAATATTTAACTTTAGCAACATACACTGATGCAAATTGGGCTAGTATCATTGATGATAGAAATAGTACAAGTGGAAGTGCATTCTTTTTTAGTAATAGTCTTGTATCATGGTTGAGTAAGAAAGAAGCTTCAATTTCCTTATCCATAGTAGAGATGGATTATATAACAAAAACCTCTTGTGACACTTAGGTTCTTTGGATGAAGCAAACATTGAGGGACATCAAGGTATAATATAATCATCCAACATCCATATATTGCACGATAACTCAAGTGCAATCAATATATCAAAAAATCTTGTGATGTACTCTCAAACCAAATAAATTCTAATCAAATATCATTTCTTAAGAGAGCAGGTGGTAGAATAACAAGTGAAGTTAGAGTATATTACCACTTAGGAACAAATTACAAATATCTTCACAAAGCCTCTAACAAAAGAGACTTTTGAGTATCTTAAACAAAATTTTGGGGTGATATCTTTTTCATCTATTTATTAATGTGATGCATTATTCAGGGGGAGCTCATCACTATACTATCTTATCACTCTAAGGATTCCTTTACAGAGAAAAGTGGGCACTAGAGAAATGGGGAGCATTATCTAAACCTTGTAAAATTGTCATCTGAAGTCAGTTTTTGGTCAAACAAAGTATGGGCTTTTTGTTGGTCTACTGTCTAGGAGATGCTGGAAAAATTTGAAACTTTTGAAAATTAGGGTTTTCGGGCCCCTATTTTTAAAATAGGATCTTATCAAAATTGACTAAAAAATATTTTGATTGGCTTATTTCACTTCATGATCATAGTGGTGAAGTCAGAATCAAGAAAAAGTTAGTTTAAGTCTGGTGGGTTTTTTCACTTTTTTCAGGAGGAAAGTTAGGATCTATGAGATCAACAATGGTAGATGGCTAGATACCGGGTGTCAAAATATAAGCTTAAAATGCTCCAATAAAGATTCTATGGTGAGAAATGTTCAAAATGATGCTTCACGATGGAGGGGTTTTTTGAAGTGGTGAAAATCATCAAAAAATTTGTCTAGAAATAAAGGAGCACCTACTAGGCAGGGGCTCCCAAGATTTCAAGGGCCCAAATCAACTTTTTAGGAATTTTCACTTCTAAGAGGTCTTCTCTGAAGTCCTATTAGCTTCGCGATGAGCCTACCAACCAATCCAAAAGATCTATCTAACACATGAATTTGAAGATCAGATGAAGAACAAAGGAGAACGAGGGAGATGAAATTAGTCAAAATTTGACTAACTCTGATGGAAAAAAGCGAGCCCTATAGGCCAGGGGCTCCCAAGAATTCAAGGAATTAGAGTCACTTTTTTACATTGACTATCTCCAGACGATCTTCTCAACTTCAACTCAGCTTTGCAACGGATCTATTCACCAGTTCATAGGACTTGAAAAATGACAATAGCTATGGATCAAACATGCATGTAAAACAAAGTTTGAATTGGAATACACCAAGAAAAAGTGTCCTTGTTGGCCAACGATGCCCATCATTTTGGGCAACCAGATGTGGTTTTCAGAAGTTGTCTTCTTCAAGACATTTTCTCAACATCCTTTCAGCTTTGTGATGAATCCAATAGCAAGATCACAAGACCTTTCTAACATCTGAATTTGAAGATCAAATGAAGAACAAGGGAAATGAAGTTAATCAAAATTTGGCTAACTTTGGTTTCAAAAAGTGAGCCATGTATCCTAGGGGCTCCTAGAATTTTGAGGTACCTAATGTAATTTTTTGAGCAAATGACACCTAAGATATTTATCTCAGACTTGATCAGGCTTCACAATGATTCTGTCAACGGATGAATCAAAGTTTCCAAATTTTTGGAATCAAGATTCAAACAAAAGGTTAAATTCAAGATCAAATTGTGAGTTCAAAGCAAAAAGAGCCCCTACTAGCCAAGGGCGCATAAGGTTTTAGCCCTCAAATGCAGTTGTTTGGGTTAGCTCAAATGCTCATTCTGTTCGTGATGCTTCTATATTTTAATTGCATATCTCAACTGGGTCAGAAGATTGAAGAATAGCCAACAATCGGACATTGAATGGAGATCTAGCTAGTTGTGAAAATGGCTCTCTTGAAATAAAAGCACCCCTGGAGGTGAGGGGCGCCTAAGTTTTTGACCTGTCAGATGAAGGTTTTGGGGTTTGTTCTTTGCAGTAGATCATGTCCAAAATTGAGCTAGTTCCATAGTGGACTTGTCAGCCAGCTCAGGAGATTTGTCAAGTGATGTAAGTTGCAGGTTGAAGGAAGGTAGAAATCAAGTTCAAAATGATGAAAATGCATGAAAATTTGACTGTCTAATGAGAAAAGTGCCTGTGGAGGCCAGGGGCACCCATAATTTTGAAGGGTCAGAAGTCAGAATTAGGGAACTTGCAACCTCAAGAAGCTCCTTGTTAGTTTTGATATTACTCTTCAATGAAACTATCAATCGGTCTACTGGATACATCTGTCATTTAGAATCAGTGATCAAACATAAGCTTCAGTGACATTTGAAAAGTTTCTAAGTCTAGAGATTTGATGCCTAAATTCAAACTTTGACTTTTGAAACTGAAGTGCATTGGTTACCCTATAATGGAGGGATTTATGAAATCTTGACTTAAAATAATATTGAAACTCCAGTCTCACCTCCAAGATGACTTGCAAATGACTTACTTTTCCTTGCATGTGGCGAATTTCTTAAATGTATAATGGGTGGCACCCATTTTAGGGTTTTATCTTCATTCAATTGACTAAATTGAGGTCTAATGAAGTTATTTAATCCTAAATTTAGGATTTAACTAAAGGTGATGCCTTAATTCTTAAAATTTGTTTATTAAAGCACTTGGGCGCCTACTTTCTTCATCACAGCTGAAGGAAAACACATATTTTCTTACGCAAGCAAGACCTAAAAGCGCTACGAGTGATATTTTTCAATGTTCTTTGTATGACTAGGTCTAGATTGCTCGAAGGGATTATTTTCTAGACTACATATTTTGAGCGCATGCATAGCAAACTAGATCAAACAAGATTCAAGGCATAAGCATCATTTTTATTTGTAGAAGCAGAATATAATTTATATCTTCTCTCTCTCAAATTCTTCTGTCCTTTTCTTAGGTTTTCTCTCGCATGTTCAAGCAAATGAAAACTTTTCACAATTCTAGTCATTTGGGTTCACTCAGCACAACATTAGTAGCAAAACCCATGTTCCAGAATTTTTTGAGAAAATTGCCCCGTTACTTTTCATTTTGAAGTACTATGTTTTTTTTGAAGATTTGTTTGCATGTCGATCAAAAAGTAAACTTTTTGAAAAATGAAGAATCTCGGTTTGATCAGCGCATTGGTGCCTACAAAACCCATATGCCAGTTTTTCTCAAGAAAAATAGCCCCTGGTGCCCCTACTACCCTTGTAGCTTATGTTATTGAAAAGCTCTTGCATGCCTTAGTAAAGGTCATTTTTTCAAATTTCTAATAATTTGGGTTGACTTATAATTTCATTCTCTACAAAACCAAAATACGAGAATTTTTCAAGAAAAATTTCCCTCGCAACCCCTGTTGCCCCTACTACTTTTATTTCAAAAAGTCCTCGCATGCCAAGGAAAATGATTTTTTTTGAATTTCTGATGTTATGGATTTGCTTAGAAATATATTCTCTACAAAACCCATGTCTCAGAATATTTCATAAAAGTTACCCCTCAATAAGCTATTTTTAGCCTCGCCAAAAGCCATTTTTAGCCTCACTAGGAAAGTTGTCAGAACATAGTTGTGTTTACAGTCAAAAAGCTAGTTTTTTAGTATGTAATCCACTTAGACTAAATTCAAGACCAAATCAGTCTTGATTCACGATTTCATCAAAACAACTAACACCGACTTGCATCAAGTGGATATGGAGGTTGACTTGAATGCTTTGGAAGGCATATACCAAACCACACTTTAGAACATCGAGCACATTTGAGGGTTGATTGAAAGGTGTAGAAGCCCCAAATCCACGAATTTCACATGGTTTCATACCTCATATAGCTGATAACCTTTTGAGTCCAGTTTAGAGGGTTGAATACTATTGGAACTCTACGTGTGCAGCGGGTTCATGTGCATTTCTCACAACTAGAGTGTTTGCAGTAAAACTTCAAGGTTTCATCATGCAACACTCTTTCATTAAGGAGAGTCAAGAAAAGTGTCAGAAGCATCAAGCTACAAAGGAAATAGAGATCATCACTCTAGTTATAGAGCCACCAAAATTACCAAGTAATGAACTGCCAGTTGAAGTGTGTGGATATTTCTAGGATTGATCAAAGTAGCTGATAAGCAGTAAATTGACAATTGAGGCATGCAATGATCAGTGTCCCAGATGCTAATGTTGTCAACAACTTCTTGGAGGAGTTAATCGCTTGATATCACAACCAATGGATATGACATCCCACCTCTTCAAGATAGACATTTGACACATCAATTAACTTGATGCCTCTTTCCAACTTAACTCATTTTCCCACCTTTTTGCGCATCTATTTTGGAGTCACCTATGTGGAGCTTTTAGTTAGAATTTATTTAACTAATGTTAGTTATCAGTTGACTCTCATATCAATAAGGACTTGCATGTTGCAACGTCCAGTTAGTTTAGTTTAGTTCAGTTAACTGAGGTAGTTAAATTCTAGTTATTTGTTAGGTTGCATACATTTAGACTTAAGAATAAACTCTTGCATTCTTGCAAGACTGATGTTAAATCAAGGATATTTTAGGGTTCCCTACTCCTTTGAGGTTCTATAAATAAGAGCACCCTGCTCATTGTATTTCAACTTTTGTTGTGATAACAAATTGCTACATTCCCACCTTGTTGTGCAATATTGCTCTTTTGTATTGGTTCACTTTATTAATATAAAGTTGGTTTGATCATTCATTGTATGTTAGGTCCTTCATGCAATTTGTTGCCCCAAATTTGTTTGTTTAAATAATCTTGTTTCATATCTACACCTTGGATAGGGGTCTCTCCTCCTTGGGAATTTAGAAATAGAGATTATCATTTGATGTTGTTTTTAATAGTCTTTCTTTCATATCTACACCTCAGATAGGGGTTCCTCCTCCTTGGGAATTTAGAAATAAATATTTTCATTTAAGTGTTTGTTTCTAATAAAGCTACTTTCAGCCCACACCTTGGATAGGGGTTCCTCCTCCTTGGGAATCCTGAGAACTAGCTTGTTGTTTGACATTGTTTCTAATAATCTTTATTTCAGCCTACACCTCAGATAGGGATTCCTCCTCCTTGGGAATCTTGATATAAATTTTATCGTCAACCATTTCCACTTGCTCCTAAGTCCTCATGCTTTGTTTTTCTTGAGGAAATAGGATAGTTTTAGCGTTAGCCTAGTTGTAGTTAAGACCTAGGGAAACTAGAGAAAACCTTAGTTGTAATGTATTTGGTTTCTTAACCATGTGCCTCTACCAACTGAGTCAAAGAGACAGGATTTTAGAATACTTTACTTTTTCACTCATATCAGAAAAAGAGTAAGCTTCCCCTGCTAATTTGAAGAGCAATTAATATTGTGCATAACTGTCTGTTGCTAATACACACTCCAGAGGTGCGAATTGTAACACAAATAATATCACAAATTATTTTTATATGTTATTTCCATCAATGAAAAGGGGGAGATTGTTGGATTAATTGTCATTTACGTCAAAGTTTATTGGATGAAATCATCTAATGGACAAAGGTCACTAATTGATCCACTTCATGAGTGCTCAAAATTACACTACATCCTTTGGTAAAATTCCTAGCAACTCCATTTATTATTATATTTTGGTGTCATCTTTATAAGAGAAATCAAATTTAAACTTATGCTTAATGTTGGTTGACCTTTTCTTTCATGTCTCTTGCATTATGAAAAATGAAATAAAATATCATGGGTCGACCCTCCTTTTTGTATGATCCAAGTCATATATTGATAAGGTTCAAATTGACAAAGTTAGTGATTCTTGTGATGTATTAAGGAGAATAAATTAGTAATTGTGAAGGAAAAAAATCTATTTGTAGACACCCAAAATGTGACCTAACCACACTTTACCTATCCTAATATTTAACTAAATAAATATTCATTATTTATATAATTAATTTAAACTTTTCCCTTATCCTAATAATTAATTAAATAAATATTTATTATTTATTTAATTAATTTTCCCATTTCCTTTATCCACCACCTTTAATTAAATGAATTTACATTTATTTAAATAAATCAAAACTTAGCCCCAAAACCTTCCAACTAAATAAATAAATTAATACTTAATCAATTGATTTATTTAGGACAATTGACCTTCATTACCATTTTCCCATTATTTAATTCCACCCTAATCACTATTAGCCTGTTCTCCAACTTTTAACCCTAGCCTAGTTAATAAAACCATGGTTTTTTAACTCAACTCATCCCCATTAAATTAATTGACCGTTGATTAATTAATTTAACATATGTTCCTAACTCTCATTAGCATTCTTTCCTAATTTTTAATTATCTCCACCTCCCCTAAACTTGCCACTATGTGACAAGTGTCCTAGCCTACCCATCCCACCCTTTCCTCAGGCATGTGTGAACCCAACCTACCTCTTACACAAATTCACTAACCTCTTACACAATCCCACTAACTCTTCCCAAGGTGTGCTCACACATGTGTGAGCACACCTCTCTCTTACATGCCTTTTCACTTGTCACAAGACTAATCCTCTACCACACCACTTAATCTCAGCCCTTGATCAAGTCAATTCATCATATCCCTTGGTTCCTCTCATCAAAATTTTATATATTGAGGCTTTGGCTCTCATTCTTCGTAAGTCATCTCTATCATACCCTTATGCTACAAAAATTACATGAACAACCATATATCATAAACACTTGAGAAAATCTACAAGACTTGGGTGTAACTTATGAGCTCAATCTATGGAGAGGAGCATGATGAAGGTATAGTGTCTTTGTGTTCATTTCCCTTATGCATTTTCATTCATTTACCTTCATTATCATTTTCACCTTCAATATTTAAGAAGTGAAATACATACACTAAAGGAAGGAGTGATTAGTATATCTAAGAAGAGAAAAAATCATTATTTAATAAGGAAATTATTAAGGAATGAAAAGGAAATGCTTGGGAATAAGAAAAAACAATAATAGTTTAAAAAAAAATTAATGTACTTTTGAAAGGATATTTCTATTCAAAGGGGTGTATCATTTCATTTTGATATGTGGATATAAAAGGGAAAGAATTATGGAAGGAAGAGTGAGTGTGGAAGAAAAATAGATATATCATATATACACTAGTATATTTGTGTGAAGAGATTATAATAGAAGATTATTCAAAGGTATATTTTTAAAGGAGGATTATCAAGAAGAAAAATACTTTACATCTATCAAGAGTTTAGGTCCTCATATTGAAGTTGGTGCCTCATATTGAAGATGTTGGTGCCTGATTTTAAAGAGATTGGTGTCTATTACTGAGTTGGTGCTCAAGTGTTGGGAATTGGTGTCTCCAGTAGGTTGGTTCATACAAAGTTTGTAAGATAATTTTATATAAGAAATAATTTTTCGTGGTTTTCTCCCAAAAGGGTTTCCATGTAAATCTTGTGTTCTTATTTGTTGATGTTGTGTATTTGAAGTTATTATGGTTTTTAATTTGAAAAAGTAAAAGATAGTCTTATACCAATTCAACCCCCTCTCAGTGTAAGTCTGTGCTCATCAAATAGAACTTGAAGCATCTACTTCTAATATTCAATAGTATGCCATAATTTTTTTCCAATGACATCCTTTCATGTTTTAAATTTGAAGCTTGGTCCATTCCATGCAAATGTATACTTTTCAAGCTCTAGTGTTCACTTCTTGATATTTTAAGTTGTAACTTGGAATTCCTCATTCCAAGCATGCTTTTAGAACCTAATGAACAATTTTTAAACTTTAAGTTTCCATCATTCTCCCCAAGGGGTTTTTTAATACTTTTGCACCACTTTTTTATTATGATTTCACTTGAATCTTGTTCTTATAAACCTCAAGTGTGTTATTTATTAGTTATGTGTAACTTTACATGTTTTAAGTTCAATTTTTTTATCATGTAAGTAATTGAGCATGTTTTTTTAGTATTTTTTGTCCTTTTCATGTTTTGAATTGATTTGATTGACTTGGGTGCACTCTTAAGGGTCTTAATGCACTTTTTAATTAAAAAATCTGAGTATAAACATTGGCATATGTGTTTGGTTTAACAAGTGAAAATAAAAGATATGTATATTTTACATAGGGAACTTTGACTATGATTTCAAGCCTCAACCAAGTAGAATGAGATGTAAAACTTACCAAGAGGATGGGAAAATTACAAAGATGAAGATAAATCAGTGGATCTATGTGAGCACAAAATACAAACCTAGTTCAAATATTTTCTGAAATTAGTTATCACAATAAGGGCACTAGAGAAGCATAGAAAGATAGATAAACATAAATTAGATAATGTCAAGACCACTACCAATAAGCTAACCATGAATTTACATTAGGAGTATGTTTCCATCAAATATGCCCCATTTTGATTATTTGTGTGATAAAACTAATTAACTAGTGATGCTAGCATGAAATTAACTATTTTTTTTCATTATAAACTTGATATACCTAAATCAGACTTAAGTAATAACTAAATCAAACACAAAAAGTTAGTTTTGTAAGTGATAAGTGAATCCTATATGTAAATATTTTTGCATGCAACTCATGCTGGGATAAAACATCTATAAAACCCCACAATTATAATAATCAAACTATTTATCTTTTGATAGATTTCAAGTACAACATAAAGTCAGTAGTTTAGAGAGAAGATTTGAGGTAGAATATAATACTGATAAAAATGATCAAAACAATGTAAATTGTCACATAAGATTGTAATGAAATATTGAGATGAATGAATGAAATCTTCAAATTCATACTTTTCTATGTGCATTTACTTATATTTAAAGATTTGTGTATATGTAATTGTATTTATTTTAGTATTTCCTTTATGTATGGAAATTTAATGTTTGAGATTTTAACAAGGGTGTTAAACCTTGAACATTTTTCAAGTGTTTGACCAATCTTTGTTTCCTAGCAAGTGAAGGAAAATATAACAGGGTATTAACCATAGTATAATAAGAAAAGAAAATAATTATTGCACATATTTTTTATATACCAAATATAGTAATAACAATGTTATGCCTTCCAACTCTTAGCAATAAATCATAAATCTAGAAGATTGATGCAACATACATATCATGGATTTTAAAAATAGGGCACGTGCTTAATCACA
This sequence comes from Sequoia sempervirens, assembly GCA_007258455.2. NCBI lineage: Eukaryota > Viridiplantae > Streptophyta > Pinopsida > Cupressales > Cupressaceae > Sequoia > Sequoia sempervirens. The sequence goes on from VDFB02172193.1 coordinate 17,009, forward strand.
AATTTGGTGTTATTTTTATAACGCATGATGATGCCTTGGTGATCTTAGTTTTGTGAAGGCTTGGCTCTATTTTAGCTAATGGTTCTTGCATTAGATCCGGTATGTAAGACACAATATTCTTAGCTAAGTATTTTAATTTTATGGCCTATACTCCTCTTATTAGCATGCTTAAGGTCATATGGAATTTTTCTAAATAATCTTTCTAAATATTTAATCTCTTACACAATCTTAAATTTTGTATAGTGGATTTGAATGGTTGTAATTAATTATTATGATATTGCTCAATTCATTGGAATAAAATGGAAAAAAAAATCTTCAAAATTTGAATTTATAATTTCAATGACCTTTTGGATTACCCATTCTAAAAAGGAGATAATGAAACTATCTGAAGCCTCAATTACATGTTGACAATAATGACTAGAAATATATTAAAGAGAAACAATTTTGTTGATTTTACCCTCCTCATTAATATGTATAATCTAGTTCAATACAACATCATTGGAGATGGTCAAATGGTAGAAAGCCTAATCAATTATTATTTTTACATGTTTACTAGCTACTAATTCCTAAGCTACACATTTACCAATGGCTTAATTAAAAATGAAAATCTATGATCTCCAACTCCAAATCAAAATTTCTATTCTCTTCTCTATGGAATTTTAAATTAGAATAATGGGAATTCAATTTTGGAAGCTACTTCACTAAAAGCTTCTTATGGGTGAGTGTGTTTGTTTTCTCATAATTAGGCCCATCACATGTTGTGCATGTAGTGAACTGGAATTTATGAAACATATAATATGGGAATACAAAGCTACCAAGTTTATTTATATGATTCTTCATAATTGTTTTTTTTGTCTTGAATATCTATGGAAAACACATCTTTTTGTGACTAAATATACCAAAAAATGTAGTGGCATAAAATTTTAGATGAATTATTAATCAATTATAAAATATAAATATATTCATTTATCTAACAATTCTTTTCCTCCTAAGAGGCTTTATTCTAATGGAATATTTAAGATGTCAATTTTATTTTTATTAATGGAAGGATCTCCAAAAGTCAATAAGGTGCATGTCGTTAAGATAAGACAATATAAAATTAGATAACTAAGTTTGAGGAAAACCATGAAGATATTTCTAACACGTTGCATACTACCACTTATATTTTTCAATTTTCATCTATTAAGATTGCTCAAAATTCAAGCTTATTGAACTAGCATAACTTATAATGTTTAAAAGAATAGTAAAAATAAGTAATAGTGAAACAATAATTGTTGGGATAAAATGGGAAAAAAAGTTCAAAAATAGAATTTACAATTTTGATGACCTTTGGGATTATTCCATTTTAAAATAGAGAGAATGTAATTATCTTAAATCTAAATTCAATATTGCTAATAATGACTAAAAATATATTAAAGAGTGAACCAATTTGGTTGATTTTACCCTTGTCACTAAGATGTCTAATCTAGTCCAGTGTAACAGCATTAAATATTTGGATCGAATGCTAGAAATCTCGACCAATTCTTGTTCTAACATGTCTACTAGCTACAAATTCCTAACCTACTCATTGACCAGTGGCTTGATTAAAATAGAAATCTAAGATCTCTAACTCCTAATTAAAATATCTATGCTCTTCTCTATGAAATTTGAAAGTGATGAATATTGAGAATTCAAGTTTGGAAGCTACTTCACTACAAGCTTCTTGTGGGCGAGGGCATTTTTTTCTCACAATTAGGCTCATGCAATGTCACACATGTAGTAAAGTGTAATTGATCAAACATATAATATGAGAATGCAAAGTTGCCAAATTTATTTATCTCATTGATCTATTATTATTATCATTATTTAAAATATCTATTGGAAACATGTCCTTAAATGTGACTAAATATACCAAACAATGTAGTGGCATAAACTTTTAGATGAAGAATTATTAATCAATCACAAAAACTTTATTCTAACATAATGTTTTAGATATCAATTTTATTTCTATGGTTGGGTGGATCTCTACAAGTTAGTAAGGTGATTTCCATTAAGTTAAGGCAATGTAAAATTAGATAATTAAGTTAAATCATGGAGATATTTCTGACATGTTGAAGACTACTAATGTTTTTTCAATTTACATCTATTAAGATTACTCAAAAGTCAAACTAATTGAACTAGAATAACTTCTAAATAACTTCTACTATTAAAATAAATGTCATTCAAACAATAATCCTATCACTAAAAATATTTAATTTTTAAAATAATAATTAAAAGGTAAGATTTTCTTATTTTGATAAGAATTAAGTTCGTCCTTCACAATTTCACACGTCATGCATAAATGTGTATCATCAAACTCTTCTATGTATATGAATTAAAGACTTCGAAAGTCTCTCCACCAACAAAAATAAAGCATCTAGAGATTTCAAGGTATATAAGATTATTAATTCATACATGTGCAATCCAATAACGAGTCCTTTTGTCTTTACTGTAGACAAAGTCTCTTTCCCATTTTCAATAGAAAATAAAATAATTCTCCCATTTAACATATTCCAGTCGTAAGTACGAATGTAATATAATAGTTGGCGATTATAATCCTTGACTGGACTCATTAACGTTCTTTGAATTCTTTGGCCTTGTTTCCACTTTGAATGGAAAAGGGGTTCGTGAGATGTAATTTCGACGTAACAACGTTAGATTTAAAAATTCAGGTTATTTGGTACAGGCTGTTTAGGGAAGACTTTCAGATTTTATAATTTTTGTTCTTTTATCTTTGGACCTCCGGACTACTATATATAGATCAGATCATATCATCCCTTCCACCAAGCCATATATTCTGCTTATTCCTGAAGTTCTCATTTGGAGTATTGTGATACTATAGTAGGTGTGGAGATTAAGAGTTAGCATGGAGAAAGAGATGTTGAATGATTTTAACGTGGAGATCGTTCAAACCTCCATCGTGCAATCGCCCGTACCCAAAAAAGATTGCACGCTGAAAGGCTCCAACTTAGATCTCACTGTTCCCGCCATTAGTCCGGGCCACTTCTTTGTTTACAAAGGAGTGCAAGATAAGACATACGAAGAGATGGCAAGCTCCATTAAGAAGGCGCTCTCTGAGATACTAGCACTGTTTTATCCAGTGGCCGGAAGGTTTATTATCAGCCATACTGGTGAGCCTGAGATAGAGTGCTATAATCAAGGAGTGCCCTTCATCGAAGCTGAAGCGGACACTGCCATTAAGGATCTTGATTTTTCTCAGCCAAGTTTATCTGTAGCCAAATTGACTCCTACGAGGCACCCTCTCCAAGGAGAATCTCCTCTTTGTGTTCCTGTTCTAGCTCTACAAGTAAGTATCTTAATTTACTTTGGAACTTAAGTATGTAGTTACTGACAACTTAAGTCCAGCAATTCAATCTATTTAGAAAACTGGTGAGCATATTAAGCTAAGCAATCATGATTTGTTTGCAGGTGACGAGGATGAAGTGTGGCGGAATTGTGGTGGGTTGTTGTTTTGATCACAGAATAGTAGATGGAATAAGCAGCAGTATTTTCTTTCAAGCATGGACGGAGGCTGCTCAAGGTCGGTCCTTTTCCATTACCACGCCTTGCTTTGAACGCTCGCTCCTCAATCCCCGCCACCCTCTCAACGCTGCTGCACTGCCCCTCATTGATAGCCATTACATCGCACTGCCTTTCTCTGCTCTTGATCAAACCCATACTCCCCCGCGCCAAATTGGGCGAATCTATCATTTGGATGCTGTCACGCTTCTCCAATTGCAGGCTATGGTAAACCAAACTGGAGGAAATCCCCGGGTTGGCAAATCTATAACGAAGATGGAGGCAGTCTCTGCCTATATTTGGAAAGTTTATGCTCGCGCTCAGGCTTTGACTAGTTCAGAACCAACCAGAATCGGTATCCCGATTGACGGGCGTGCGTACTTGAACCTCCCTCCCTCCTACTTCGGAAACGCGATAGTAATGCCTTTCCAGGAGAGTTATGCAGAGCAGATATTAGAGGAGCCGTTAAACGAGACCGCACAAATCGTACGCAACGTGATAAGTGCTTCCGCAAACAGTGAGTATTTCATGTCCGTCGTCGATTGGGTGGAGGAAAAGAGACCAGCAGTGATGTTAGCGAGAGTGTATGCGGAGGAAGGGTCTGCTGTGGTGGTGTCGTCAGGAGTGAGGATTCCATTATATCAGTTTGACTTGGGATGCGGGAAGCCTGCGTTTTCAAGTGCATATTTTCCATGGGGAGGAACAGCAGGGTATGTGATGTTGCAGGCGAGCCCCCTCGGAGATGGGAATATGGTGGTCTACATGCATATGGCCGAGAATCACTTAGATGCCATTGAAACTGATCCTGAGTTTCTGTTTGTGAGGACCAGTCGAATGAATTTCTGGTAACAGTAGGGAGCTTGTAGGATAAAGATCCAAGAAGAATTGCAGTAAGATTTCATGTTTTCTCCAGAGTAGGATTCACAGGATAAGCTATATTTTAAATAGACTTGATAGAAGCTTAATATGTCACGATAAAGAAATTATTGTGCCGTGCTTTCTTTAATTTTGACATCCACTTATCCAAACCTAATTTGTATGTTTGTTTTTTTCAAGGTTTTCATTTCTCTCATGTGAGTTGGAGACTCATTTACGTATAATTAAAATTTATTATTTGTATGTTTTTTTTTTTCAAGGTTTTCATTCCTCTAATATTTTTGGTTGCCATTTTATAGTGGCATGTGTGGTATTTCTCATGACTCCAATCAACCCTTCTTAATTAAAATTATATATTCAAGTAACGAATGTCTCTAAACAATTTAGAATTTTTGCCTCGCCTTGAGTATAATTAATATAATCTTAATTTTCTATGATGCAATTCATTAATTGATAATTAGATAGGATGAAATCAATATACGATGCAACCTTAATTATCGTATGCTGATATCATGGGCTATATAGGTAAACCCTACGACTATTATTCCTCTTCTTTTAATCACCATTCAAGTAGTGAAAGAGTTTAATAATGTTTCACAAAATTGTTATAATAGGAGTTTGGGTAAATCTTACACGATGGTGTACATTTCTAAACCAGTATGATCATCGAGCTTAAAGGATTGCGTAACATATCCCTAAACTACTCAATGGTATCTTGTAAATCTAAGATAAACTACATGTACAATGTTGTCATCAAGTAACAAATATCTGGTTAGCTAGACAATATTAGCTTTATGATTGAAATGGATTATGATTCATAAAAAAATAGTATGGTACATTGATGATGATTATAGGATCAATGCAACTGTGTGTGTGTAAGGGTGAATTGGACAAGGTGACATTAGATGAATTTATAATGAAAGGATAATCTAGAATATCTAAATAGGTAATTGGGGTATATTGATGTTGTTCGACTTTATGAGGATTAAAAAAATTATCTCACTATATTTTTCTTAATCATGATGTTTTGCTTAATTACGAAGGTTGATATAAATGGCTTAATAATAGATTTTGATTTGGTGATATAGTATAGTAATTAGATATGCTTTATTATTATATACTTGAACAATCTTATATGAAAAAGGTAAAATTTGAGAATGCAATGGTAGATGAGATGTAATGAAATGATAAGATAGAATACTTAGATGTTTATTTGGAATTAAGTAATATTGTTTATATGTATTATGTCATGCCCACATTTTAATGTGGATCTGACACAAACATCACCAATTTTTTTTGTTTAAACATAGGTTTGCAACTCAATGTGCTCTTAACTAGGCACCATTGCACACCACAACTACTAAGGACTAACATTATTTGACATGATTATATTGATTAATGCACAATGCATAATTTAATTAATTGTAGATTCATAATGGTTGAATCCCTTAGTCATGTTTTATTTGATAGTCAACATTAAACTATTACATTTTCCTTGAGGAAAAGGTGCGGTTAATAGGGTCCCACCAGATAACTTATCACTTCACTTAATTCTTAGTACTTGATTTTTTTTTAGGATGTCATCATTAAGTTTTATTTGTTCTGCTCCCCCAAAGATAAGGGATTTTTTCCCTCATGAATCTAATTAGATATGGATGCTTAGGTACATACAACTTTTCATCTATAATAACCTTGCTAAACTTTAACTATTTGACTTGTTCGGTATTCAGATTGAATACCAAATGGTTTTAATACTCCAAATAACATAGTGTTATTGAGGTAGCTATTTTGGATGAGTTAACAATAGTAAATTACAAATTCAATAGTTAATTAATGAACAACTTAATTGATCTAACTTGTTATTTTTCATTAAAGGGCTCCTTTGCCGATTGTTGAGCATGATTAATTAAGATTGATTTACTTCTTCTTAAATAATAGTTTTTCAACTTGTATTTTATCTTTTAATTCAACATTTGAAATTTACTATTAAATTATTTATATAGGTCTATTTATAACAATATTCATGTGAACTAATCATTGTAGGTGACTTTTCTCAACCTTATGTCTTATTTAATACTCAATAATAAAATATTTCAATCAAACCATTAACACTTTTATCTGGGTAAAGGTTGTAGTTAAGAATGGGTAGTTACTCCAATATATCATTATTAAAATATTTCATAAACAAAACTTTATTAATTCAAATAATTTATCTTATCTAAGCCTACCTTAAATCGGATGGAGTTTATTAATTAAAATAACAATTCTCACTTGGATTAAGTTACTTTCCATATTTAAATTTAAATCCCATTTTACTCCATAAATTTTAAATTTAATATTTATATGAATTATAATTCACAAATGCATTTAATTGAACATCATCTTAATGGTTAAATGCATCATGATTGGTTGTAGACTATTATCCAGTCATTACATGATATTTAAGATGTAATTTTTTAGACTATCTTCAAATTATTTTGTTAAAGGTCTACCTAATTGGACAATTAAAATGGCCAAAATATAATATTAAATAATATCATAATTAGATTTAAGTTATTACAAAATAATTTTATTGAAAACCTTTAGTTAGATTAAATTTAATTTTAAAACATAATCTTCTCCTTATTTAATTGAAAACTAAATTTAAGTTTGATAAACTTCTAAATTTTAAGTTTGTGAAACAAAAGTGTTTTTATTAACTTTTTAAAAAATTTATAAGTTGTCACTTTAAAAGGGGTCCTAGTCTCATGGACCCCACCATAGCCTTAACCCACATTAAACTAGTTTAAAAAGGATTTTAAAATAAAATTAAGGTAAAAAAGGTTGAGCATTCATTCTCATCCTTTGGATGAGATTCAATCTCCACCCTTTGATCTTAGGGAAACCTGATGATGCCCTAAATCATAAGGATAAACTTATTAATATGTTTTTCCTTCACCTCCTCTCAATTTTTCATTTTTTTCACTTGTTACAGGTTGAAGCTTGAGAAAGAAGAATAGAGGAGAAGATCTAATGGAGGAGCATCGTGCTCCACCCCCCCTTTGGCCAACGTTGCTCCCTCATTGACAGGACTTGACTTATCGGCCAATGGATGCTACTCATTCTGGTGACAAAACAATGGTGTTGGTGGGTTGAAGGTTATCCTTGTGATAAAGTGTCATTGACAAGACCCTATTATAGGTCCTAGAAATAGAATGATCATGTTGAGTTACATCAGCGAGAGACCAAGATTTTGGTGGGACTATGTTCCATGTCCTAGTGATGACTCGGTGGTGAAGAAGAGTTACGGCTTCATCAATGTGAGCAAGTGATATCAGTAGGAGAACAACCTTTGTCCTAGCGATAGGGAAACATCGACATGACTAGAGTGTATTGTTGTGACTTTAGGAGGAGTTCCTTTGACGGGCCAACAAATAATATCGACGAAGACATGGTTGATCAATGGGAGATGCATTAATGTCCCAACGATAGAGTGATAGGAGTGTGAAGTCAGTTGTGGGACCTGACAAGGTAAGGATGACATGCAAAAGTGACATGTGGCAAGAACCAATAGGAAGGTGACCAACAATGGTGTAGGGGAACCTAGCTTTCATCATGTAAATAGGGTCAATGATGGGTTTTATGTTTTCAGTCATGTTTTTGATGTAATAATTTCTATTTATACCATCTCTAATGTTGTTAGTCATGAGGGGTCAGGTTTACATAAAGTTGTCAAGTTTCTGTAAATGTTACAAAAGTTTCAATGCAACTTTGCATTTTTGCCTTGTATTTGGAAGGTGAATGGTCAAGTCATTCAAAAAGTAGTTTGAACCATTGGTTTTTTTTTTGAAAACATTTAAATATGCCTTGTGATGTTCAAGGCATTCTATTGGTGACATTCTTTTGTGATCAAGCAATAATAGTAACTCCATTTTATGTGTGTTTACCTTGAATTTTGTTGCTACAACAAGTTGTACAGCTTTGTACTATTTGCAAATGACATAAATTCCTTTGGAATTGTTGGAGGAATTAATTAACCATATTTTCATTTTGGTTGCATTCATTTTTATTGAGATTTGAGCAAGTTAGAAGCAAATTTCTGAAATCAGCCAGAAAACCCTAGGTTTGAGGGTTTGAGAACAAAATATGAAGTAGGGCATCATTCCACTGGTGGAAAACTTTTCAAATTAGTGGAATGGGAGTAGTAAAGTTTTTTTTTGTGTTTGTAGATGCAGGGGATGGAGGTAGGGTAGTGTTTGATCAATCCCTAGCCTAATATCTCTATGTATTAGGCTTAAGAAGATAGGTAGAGATAAGGTTTTGATGGTAGATAAATTTGTGAGTGTTCCAATTGATAAAATTTGTAGGTTCAAACCCCAATGGACCTGGTTAAAGCATTGGAGTGAATTTTGGTAGATTGGAGGAGAGATTTCATATAGTTTTTTTGTAAAACAAGGCTAATTTAACCTAGTTCCAACGTAGCAATCAGTTTTAGAGGGTGTTCTTAGAAAACAAACCTATCTAAAAATTTGATATGTTACAAAAGAGCATAAATGGTATCTATAATGGTAATTCAATGGTGATTTTGAAGTCCTCAAATAAAGATATGGTGAAAAATCACTATTTGGAGTGTTACAAGGAAGTATGGAGGATTTGTGAGATCAAGACCAAGTTAGGATTTCCAAATTGAAGGATTGTTCAAATTGTGATTGAATTGTAAACTTCCACCCTGATCTACATCAAATTAGTATCAGAGCAGAGGTTTTAGTCATTGAAGGGAAAATTTTGAAGTTTGAAGGAAACAAAGATGCCTCCTAAAAGGAACCCAATGATCGAAGAAGTTAGAGAATTGGAAGAGAAGCATACCAAGGAGTTGAGGCAGATGAAGGAGTCTCAAGAAGCTATCCTATCTAGACTTGCAGCATTGGACTCAAACCAAAAGAGAGGCATGGTCACTGGAGACCAAAGTGATGAAGAGGAAGATGAAGAGGGTGAGATTTATTTGAAAACCCTCAAGGAGGAGTCCAAGGTGATGATGAATTAGACCCTAATGAGTTAAGAATGGCTAAGTTGCTGAAGGATATCAAGGGAGATATTGCTGGGGTGAAGATGGATAGTGAAGAAGTGTTAGATTGGGTTGATGCACTAGATAATTATTTTGAATACAAGGAGATAGTAGATGAAACAAAGGTTAAATTTTTTTAAAAAAAATTGAAAGGCCCTACCCTAACTTGGTGGAATTATGTGCAGGAAGAGAGAGTGAAGAAGGGAAAAGCAAAAAATAATTCATGGAATAGAATGGTGTCTAAAGTCAAGGGTCAATTTTTGCTCGGTGACTATGCCATTCAAACATTTAGAAAGCTTCAAAATATCAAGCAAAAGGAGATGGATGTCATGGATTACACAAAGGAGTTTCATAAGTTGATTCTTAGAGTAGGTCATGTTGAGGATGAGGTTGAAAAGGTAGCAAGCTACCTAAATGGATTGAGGTTTCAAATACAAGATAAAATGAGTCTTACCACCCCTAGAATAGTGGAAGAATGTTTTCAATTGGCTATTAAGGTAGAATAAAAGATAAAAAGGAGACAAGAGAAGCAAGGAAGAGGTAGAGGAAAGAACTTTAGGGGTAGAGGATCTTTTAGAGGAAGAGGACAATCTCAAAAAGCACAAGGTGATTCAAGTGGGAATCAAGATCAAAGATCAGAATCAAGAGGTAGTTTTAGAGGTAGGAGATCAAACAATAGAGGTAGATTTAGAGGCCAAGGTAGAGGATCCAACACATTATTAGGAAGATTCTATCAATGTAATCAGTTTGGCCATCAAGCATGGAAGTGCCCAGATAAGGAGCCTTCTACACCACATGGTGGTGAAAGGAGAACACAATTTGTGCAAGAAGAAGATTGTGAGAGTTTCAACTCTCCTTCTCAACATGCTACTCCAAAAGTTGGAGAAAATTTGATGATGAGAATAACATTTCTCAAGGTCCTTGTGGTGAAGGAGCCTCCACAAATAAAATCCTTGTTTAGAACCACCTACAAATCTCAAGGTAAGATGTGTAAATTTGTTGATTTTGGTTCCATAGATAATTTGGTTTCTTTAGAGATGGTTGAAAAGTTAAAGATGAAAAGAATCCCACACCCCACTCCTTACAAGGTCTCATGGCTAAATAAGGGTCAATAAGTCCTAGTTAATGAGAAAACATGGGTTGAATTCAATATTGGAGGGTATAAAGATAAGATATTGTGTGACATCATCCCAATGGATGTTTGTCATCTTTTGTTAGGAAGACCCTGGCAGTATGACAAAAAAGCTAAACATGATGGGTAGAAAATACCTATGTAATTGAAAAAATGGGGTTTCATTTACACTTACTCCTTTGCAAGATGAAAATGTAGACACACAAGTTGGGTCAAGTGTTATGTTGGTTGGGAAAAAATAATTCTTCAAAACCATGAAAGAAGGTGGACAAGGGTATGCAATTATAATCACACCTAAATCTATCATGATAGTAGCAAAGCTAGATGATGTGCCTAAGGAAGTCCAAGCCTTGTTGAACATGTACCAATAAATTGTTGTAGATGAGCTCCCTAGTTCTTTTCCACCAATAAGGGATGCGAGCCACCATATAGAATTTATATCAAGGGAAAACCTACCAAATAAGGCTACATACAAGATGAATCCTCAACATAATGAAGAGATTAGGAAACAAACTCAAGAATTGCTTGACAAAGGACTCATAAGGGAAAGCTTAATCCCATGTGTTGTTCCTACTATTTTGGTACCTAAAAAAGGAGGAGATTGGAGAATGTGCATTGATTCAAGGGAAAATAACAAAATCACTATAAGGTATAGGTTTCCCACACTAAGAATGGAGGATTTGATGGACTATTTAGGAGGGGCTTGCCATTTCTCAAAGATTGACCTCAAAAGTGGCTACCACCAGATTAGAATTAGAGAGGGGGATTAGTGGAAAACTACCTTTAAAACTAATGATGGGTTGTATGAATGGATGGTAATGCCATTTGGGCTTTCAAATGCACCAAGCACCTTTATGAGACTAATGAGTGAAGTTTTGAAACCCTTCATAGGTAAGTTTTTAGTTGTCTACTTGGATGATATTCTTGTGTTTAGTAAGAATAAAGAGGAACACTTGCAACATTTGTGATGAGGTAAAAATAACTTCATCAATACAATGGACTCTATATGAAAACCTATATACCTTTTAGCCCAATTTACCCTACCAATTAATTACCTTTAGGATAAATAATTACTCTCTTTTATGAATAAAAGTGCAAACTTTACTTCTTGAAATTTGTCGAATTAAGCTAACTTATGTTGATTTAATGGTTTAGTCCTTGAAAATTTCACAGGTCAACTTCCAATCTTTATTACCATTCCAATCATAAGGGAAATAAATGTAGATCTTAACACTTTTTGAAAACAAGTGAGCGGGCACCAAAATTTCAAGAGAAAACGTTATGGGTCAAGTCTTTATAGTTATGTTATTTTAAGTTTCAAAAACTTTTATGCTCATGCTAAGCCTCTTTAATAATTTTTTGTCATGGGCTTTAAATTCCATTTTTTGTTGATAATCCATTAAAGACTTTATCAAGTGGAAAGTAGGATTTTGTTAGCCATTTTCATATAAATATGTAACTGTTGCAAATGATGAATACTAAATAATATCATTATGCTGCCAATATGTGTTTTGAAGTAAACTACCATATGAATAAAAATGAGTTTTCCCACCACTCTTTGAATTACTGAGCAATGTGAATGAAGTTATTTGAATAAAGTAACTTGAATTTTTCTAGTGCATGTGATCTAAGATAGTTGTAGACACACCCAAGAGCTGGCCACTTGAGGGTTATAGATAGATAGATATGTATCTTACTTTTCATTCTATACTTTCCTTTAATAGATAAAATTTACAATTGGAATTCATTTTCATGTGTGTGTGTCATACTATTAGTGTCAATCTTGTAGGTTGTAGCTAAGTCTGTAGTCTCTAAGTTTACTATCTGAAGTTTCGAAGAACCTTCCTTCAGTTGTTTCTATTAAATCACTTATGCAAATTATTGGATTGTTATCTTTTACACTAGATAAATGTTTCCTAGTTTCTTTACAATTTTTACTTCTACAATTTATGCATTCTTTAGATTAATTATTTCATGCTTTTTAGTTTAGTGGTGATGTTTTTTAGATTCATAGTTTTATGCTTTTTGATTTAAATTATTTCTAGCTTTCTAGATAGATTTTTTATTGCTTTCAAAGTTTAGAGACCCTCTAGTTTAGAGTTTTATTTAGCTATTTGGTATTTAGGAAACCTAAGAGAGAGATAGTTGAGATTTCTTCTATTGCATATAGCCTTTGGACACTAGGTTGATATATGAATGTGTTTATTAACTAAAGTCTTAGGACCTGACAACAACCTATCACTTTTTGGCATCATTGCTAGGGAATCCTGTTTCTAGTGTTAGTAGGAGATATCTTGAATACCTCTCTTAGGGCTAGTGTTAGTCACTTGGATTCTTTTCTGCATGGTCAAGAAATGAGGCCCCCATGGAATATTCATACCAAAACTCCCTAGTCAACGTACCAACAACAAGTAGGGAGGAAGGCAACTCAGATCAAGAATTTACTGAGGAATTGACCGAACAGGGTCAACCTAAGACCTTCCCACACACCTCAGAAAGAGAACATATAATTGTAGAGGAGTATGTTCCCTTGCAAACTCCAGAATCTCTCCCAATTGAGAGAATTTCGGAAGAGGATTGCATCCCCTTCAATAACATGGGTGACTATAGAAATTTTGCTAACAACAATGATAACCCTCCACCACCACCATGCACCTTCACTTATCCTATTGTTATTGATGCAAATGACGATATGGCAATGAAAAATATCTTACCAGTCTTCTTTTCAACCTTTTAGGGATTTTCTACTACGGACCTTGATCAGTTTTTGTTTGAGTTTAAAGTCTTGTGTCAGACATATGACTACAAGAATGATAATCAGAAACTAAAGATTTCCCCTTCCACTCTGAAAGACACAGCTATGTGTTGGTTTATGGGATTAACTTCTCATTCAATAACCACCTGGGATGAAATGGAGTCTATCTTTTTGGAAAAGTACCAAAGTTATCGTAGGGTCAGTGATAGGAAAGAAGAACTATTCAAAGTAAGAAAAAATGAGGATGAAAGTTTGGAGGATTACCTAGATAGGTTTATCTTCTTATCTAAATGTTGTGGTGGAGAAGTTATAAGTCTCGATATTTTGAAGACCTTATTCCTTAAAGGTCTCAATGATGAAGCTCAGAGGAGCTTGGACTTAATGGGAAAAGGAGACGTGTCCCAACTAGGATTGGATGATATTATGGAAATGTGTCATAATTTCTCTCAAACTCGAGGAGGATTCAGGAAGTCCACTCTCTTTAAAGGTTTCAATGACATCAACAAACTTTGTGAAGAGCTCACCAAATTTAAGACCGACATTATCATCCAATTAAACACTACTTTAGACATGGCATACAGGCTAAAACATGAAATCTTGAAAACTTGTCTATCTATTTCCCAAGGTGCCAAAACAAAAATTTGCTACGAGAATGCCCTTTGGAAAAAATTGATAAGATTGACATTTTCCAAGTGTATGACAAAAATCACCCCATCGATCAATGTGAGCTACTGAATGGCATAAAAAATTCCAAGAAAAGAACAACCCCAGTCGAGGAAGAAGTGAATGTTGTCAATCAAAGAACTCCATAGGTAATTTTTCCTATGGCGAGAATTCCAATCCTAACTGGAGACCTCAACCCAATTGGAAAAATAATCAATGGGCAGCACCTTAGCCTCAAGCACCATCTCTAGTACCCCCTAATTGGGGAACCTATCCCTGGGGACCACCTGAATGGGAAAATCAATCTTGGGGTAACCCTCAGTGGCCTAATCAGCCTCAACAACAATGGTACCCTCAAAATCTAATTCCTCAATGGAATCAACCTCAGCATCAGTTTTACACTGGCCCTAGGAAAATGCCTACTCAACAATAGAATCTTCTGCCACCTCCCTAGAATACGCAACAAAATGAACAAGTCAACTAGCCACCACTTCTAGTGCAACCAGTTCTGAACCCAAAGAACAATCATTTGAATACTCAGGTATATTCTGTCGAACAAGACAATGTCACTGGACTTAATGCCATACACCATCAAAATCTGCAATTGAGGTTGAGAAAAACACTTTCATAGCTAACTATTGAAGAGATCATAGATGAACCTATCAAGAAGTATGTTGAGAAAACCACCATAACACCCACATTCATAGAAAAACTCTCAGACACTACATAACATAAGCCCAACCAGCCATCCTCAGTTGGAACTTTTGACCTACCTCAAGAGGAGGGGGGTCAGTCTCCAACTAAATTTCTAAAGGATCGTGCACCTAGACTAAACTTATGAAGGATCCTGCACCTAAGGACAACATCAAAGAACCTTTTCCAGAGCGACTGAAACCAATTCCTATGAAATATGCTCTTAAAATGACCTCACCCATTGAAACTACATTGATATAAGAAATTAGGCAATTGTAGATTGAAGTCCCCTTGTTACAAACAATTAAATAGATCCTTGAGTTAAACCAGTTGATTAAACAGTTGTGTATCAAGACCCCAGGGAGAAAACCGAAAAAAATTAACACTGTCCACATAAATGGGTACCTAGCTAATTTTTTGGCTAGAATGACCACTGCTCCAAAATATGATGATATAAGTAGTCTTCTTATAATAGTAACAGTTAGTGAGGTAGCAATACCTAACACTTTAGTGGAACTTGGAGAAACCATTAACGTAATGACTGTTGATGTGATGGAAAAACTGGGACTTATTGATCTACACCCCACAAATACAATTTTACAAATGGAAAATCAATCCATAGCTATTCCTAAGGGCATCATTGAAAATTTTCTTGTTAAGGTGGATGGATGGGAATACCCAGTAGATTTTTAGATAATTGAATCCCTTATACCCAAGGATAGTTATCCAATAATTTTGGGATGACTATGGTTGGCTACTGTTGCAACCAAAATTGATTGCAAGGAGGGAGGAATGACCATCTCAAATGGATCTAATAGCAAGCACTTATTTTTTTATCCTCCTGCCAAGCCTGCCAAACACAATAAAGTATGGGTTGATGAACCAAAAAGCCCCAATGGATAGGAAAATTGGGCCATGGTAGTTATCAAACAACATGGTGAAGAATTAGAGGATGAATGGGAGAACGACGTGGAAAATATTACCATGGATTTGGGCAATGATGAAATGTCAGATGTAGAAGAAATCCTAGGACACCCAATCAACATAAATCACACAAAATTTGATAGTGCTAGTTTCATTGGATTTACTTGTCCTTTGATGAACTTAGTTCCAAAAACTCACCATTTCTTTGTAGATGTTTCCCGGCTTCATAAACTGTACCTCACAGCTGTCCTCTAGTTAACACCCTACTAAGGCCCATGCACACCATCATGTTACTATCGGGAAAAAATTTGAACATCAACAGTTGGTCGACTGAGATGGAAGAACAAAGATTGTTTGACACCCTGGTGAATAGATGGAAAGCATTCACTTGGGACTATACAAATATGAGGGGAATACACTCTAGTGTTTATATGCATCATATCTATACTGAGGATGTTCAACCTATTTTCCAACCACAATGGAGACTTAATTCTTCCCTAAAAGACATCGTTAAAACCAAAATTGAGAAAAATTTACAGGTAGGATTTATCTACCCAATTTCTGACAGTAGGTGGGTGTCACCCTTGGTTGTAGTTCCAAAGAAGAATGGGAAGGAGAGAGTGTGTGTAGACTATAGGGATCTTAACAAAGCAACATGCAAATATTATTTTCCCCTACCATTCGTGGATCAGGTGTTGGATAACTTGGCTGGGAGGAAATAATTTTCATTCTTGGACAAATTTAGTTGATACAACTAGATATAGGTAGTAGTAGAAGACCAGGATAAGATGACCTTTACCTACCCTTGGGGGACATTTTCATATCGGGTTCTTCCCTTTGGGCTATGGAATGCTCCTGCAACATTTCAAAGGGCCATCCTAGCTATATTTGTTGAGTTGGTAAATGAGTGTGTGGAAGTTTACATGGATGAATTCACTATATACGGTTGAAATTTTGATGAAGCCCTCATGAATCTAGACAAGGTGTTAAAATGGTGTGAGGATCATCATTTGTCCCTAAGTCATGAAAAATATCTACTCATGGTGGAACAAGGAATAGTGTTGGGTCATCATATTTCAGCTGAAGGGATTAAGGTTGATCCTAAGAAAATCAAAGTCATACAACAACTCGAGATCCCAAAAACTTAGAATGATGTTAGGAGTTTCTTAGGGCATGCTGGATACTATTGAAGATTCATAGAAAAATTTAGAAAAATTGTAGTCCCTATGTTTTCTCTCCTTCAAAATAATGTAGACTTCATTTAGACACTTGAGTGTTAGTAGATTCATTTGAAATTATCAAGGAGAAACTCATCTTTGTCCCTATCCTTCGAAGACCTAACTGGAGCCTTTTGTTCATATCTATGCTGATGCATCTAATGATGCCATTGACACAGTTCTAAGGAAAGAAGATGAAAATAGGGGAAAATATGCTATATACTTCATCAACAAGAATTTGACGCCAATCGAAAAGAATTATACCATAATAGAGAAAGAATTATGGGCTATAGTGCATGCAATCAAGAAATTTTGACATTATCTCACGGGATATAAAGTTATAGTGCATACTGATCACTCAGCCATTAAGTACCTCATGAACAAACTAGTGGTAAATGCAAGGATAATTAGGTGGTTACTTCTCTAGGAATTCAATGTCACAATTGTTGACAAACCAGGGAAGTCCAATGTAGTCGTGGATTTCTTATTTCAAATTAAACGTGAGGCCAACTATGCTCTAGTACAAGACGAGTTTCTAGATGAAAATCTATTTTCCATCTCCACTAAAACCCCTTGGTTTTCCGATATTGTGAATTATTTGGCCACTGCAAAAGTACTGTCTCACTTTTCATCAAAATAGAGGAAACACCTCATTAGAGAGAGTTCCCCTTTCAAATGGATTAATGGAATCTTGTTTCGATGTGGACCTGATATGGTTTTACGAAGGTGTGTTAGGGAAGACGATACCTATTGTATCCTGAGAGCCTTTCATGATGACCCTTCAGGAGGACATTATTCTGCTAAAAGAACAACTCACAATATTTTGGTAGTAGGATACTACTGGCCTTTAATGCACAAGGACATTAAGAAATACGTTCATCGATGTGATTAATGCCAAAGGGTAGGAGGACCAATTGCCTCTAACAAAATTCCCTTGTAACCTCAGGTAGTCCTTGAACCATTTGAAAAATGGGGATTGGATTTTATTGGCCCAATAGACCCTCCTTCACAAGGAAAAGAGTACATTCTATTCTATACTAACTATTTGACTAAGTGGGTGAAAGTGAAAACCCTACATATCAATGCTAGGGAGGAATAGGTAGTTGATTTCCTCTACAATAGAATTTTCCTCAAATTTGGAGCTCCAAAGACAATTGTCATAAACCAAGGTCCCCAGTTTATTTCTAAAGTTCTATTAGCATCACAAACCATTTCCAAGTAAGTCAAAAGAAGTCCTCACCCTACCACCCATAGGAAAATAGACAATTTGAAGTCACTAATAGGGAGTTGGAAATCATTTTAACAAAAATGGTCTCTTCTGAAAGAAAAGATTGGGCTAGGAAACTACCAGAAGTTGTCTGGACCTACAACACCACTTGAAAATCAACTATTGGCTATAGTCCCTATGAGTTAGTCTTTGGAAAGAAACCCCTCTTACCCATTGAATTTGAACTACAAACCCTTAGAAAATCCATGGAGTTGGGAATAGATCTTAAATGAGCCCAAATTGAGAGAGTTTTACAACTTCGTGAACTAGATGAACTTCGTTTGGATGCCATCAATCAAACTAAACTGATCGAACAACAACGTAAGGTTTGGCATGATAAACATATCAAAGAGAAAGAATTCCATACTGGGGATTGAGAATTATTGTTCAATTCTAGATACAAGAATCATCAAGGAAAACTCAAGACACACTAGCTTGGACCCTACGAAATTTTTGAAGTGTTTATTAATGGTTCAGTCTAGCCAAAACCTATTGATGGTGATACTCGAACTCTTCCAGTTAATGTGAACCAATTACATATCTACGATAAGCCTGTTAACAAAGAGGAGTTTACAAAAATGGTTGAAACATAGGGAGAAATCCATTGCATTGACTCTACTATGGCAGGGTCAATATAGTTTTTCAAATAAATCCAAAAGAAAAAATCACTTCTGCTTGTTTCTTCAAATTCTTTATCAATTTCACCAATTGGACTTGGATAAAAAAAAATTCTTTATTTTGCAGGACTACATATTTTTGGTGAACACAATTTTGGTGCACCCTGTTGCAATGCTCTAGAATGTGTCAGCGTGGTTGCTACGATGCTCTATAATTTGTTTCTGTAATCTGCACAATGGATTGGTTCCACTCCTTGTCCTGATCCTACATTCTAATGCATCACTTGAAATGATGCTTCAGGAAGCCAAGGCCAAAATTTTACATCTTTCTTCCTTCCAATGGAATTTTCATAGTGATGCTCTAGAATTTTATTGTTTCTTCCTTCCAGTGGCATCTTTTCAAT